>ML103387.1:10470-20674 GCA_003697995.1 Taxidea taxus jeffersonii
TGTTGTTTGAGGCTCAGTGGATTGAGGTCAGGGGATTGGTACCTTGTATGAGATGCACAGTGACTTAGGTTTGTTTCCTTTCACTTTCCCTTTGAAAGAGAAAGAATTGATGAGCATATGTCAACTACATTATCCAACACTGCTCAGTGAAGGTGTTGAATAAGATATTCATTATTAGGAAAACTGAATATTTAAGTTGGTCCAATGTCATATTGATGTATTCTATGTGGAGACGGTCATTTCTCCTTTGGAGTCGATATTATTGATAGCCTGCTGGGTCCTGGAATCGATCCAAGACACAGTGCTTCATAATACTCTGCTAAGCCTCAGACCTCTCATATAAAAAACAGTCACAAGATTGTTGTAAGGGCTCTGTACAATAGTTCATGTAAAGCCCTTGGCACAATGCTGGTAACAAAGCAATCACTCATCTGGTGTATTTTCAATAAAGATCTAATGAATGCCTTGTATGAATCAGGCACTCTTTGAGCTACTGGAGACCTATATATAGACCAGGACCATGATGCCTACTTTCTAATTTGGAAATATGGGTAAGCAAATAATCAAGATATGTCTAGATAGTGCTCTGAGGATAGCTTAACAGTATCATGTGATTGAAATTGAGCAGTTAAGAAGAGATGGTAAGATGGAATGGGGTAGTGCACTGGTCTTGGGCTGTTTGTTCTCTGATTTGTCTTTTCCACTTCCCTGTTGTGATCATTATGTTTGGAGTGGGGGGCTGTAGCATGTGTTTCCCAAGCTCCTATGTCATCTGGCGTCCAGATGGGTTCAGCCAATAGAAGACACTGGTGGGAAATTCGAGGGGCAGGGACGGAAGAAGCCAGGGTATTTCTCCCCGTCTTTCTATGCTTACTGGGTCCCTAGCAATGGTAGTGTTTCTTCTCTGGCTCTGACTTCTGCTAGGCTGGCCTAAAACTTCTTCCAGCTTCCACTTGGTGATCCTGGCTTGGGGAGCTAATAAGACCACTTACTTTTGGCTTTCCAGGCTTGGGTGCACTTAGTTTTCCTGCTGTCGCAAATCTTTAGGTAGTCATTTATTTGTGTGGCTCCAGAGCTTATCCATCATATGTATGACTAATCGCCCATGTTAAATTACCTCTGTTTAATATACTTATAAATGTTTCTGCCTTCCTGGTTGGATCCTGACTCATAGTTAGAGGAAGTCTTTCTGTTATGCCATTTGAGGTAAAACCTAAAAGATAGGGAGCTAATCATATGTTCTTGAGGGAGAATGTTCTAGGCAGAGGGGGCAACAGGGACAAAGGCATAGAGATTAGGGTGAACTTGGAGCATTTGAGGAACAAAGAAAAAATAAACATGATTTCAGCATGGTGAGTGGTATAGAGAAGAGGGTGAGGCTGGTTGATGGAAGATCTTAGAGGACACAGTAAAGATTCTGGATTTTATTCTAAGGGGATTGGAAGCCATTGGAATGTTTTATGGTGAAAGAAGGGGCCCATGAGTAATACGATTTATGTTTGAAAGAAATTGCTCTGGCCACTCTGTAAAGAATATTATAGGTTTATAAGTGTAGGACAAAGACCGGTTAGGTGCTTACTGCTTATGATTCAAGCAAGAAATGATGTCAGCTTGGGCTAGAGTAAAAGGAAATAAAGGAAGTGGGAAGATTCCTGATAGGTGTGGAGGAACAGCCCACAGATGTGACTGAAAAGAGGAATCAAGAGGGACTCCTAGACTTTTGACTTGGAAGTTTTTGTTGATATAATTTACCCAGATGAAGACTAAGGGAGTCACAGATTTTCAGGACAAAGAAAATACTAGATTTTGAATATGTTAGAGATGCTTGCTTGAAGTCTAGTTAGAATTACCATGTAGGGAGCTGTAGAACATGTCTGGAGGTCAAGGGAGACATCATGGTTAGAAGTATAGAAATAGAAACCAACAGCACCAATCCATGGGCATGGATAAATGGCCAAGGAAAAGAATATAGACCTATATCAACCATTATAATCATTTTTATTGCTGTTCTTACTATCTTATCACAAGGTTTCATCCTTCCCCAAAGTCAGAACTTTGACCAGAGCTTGAGACATGTTGAACTGATAGAAGAACATGATGGAAACATGTATAGTGAGCAGTGAAATGACCAATTTGCCTAGAGTTTGTTAGAATATTCTTACCCTTTTCTCTGCAGACCAGATGGCTAACTGGGTAAGTAGTAAGTGTGATGGATGGTCTGGGGCTGTGAACATTACCTCCATGTGCAAGTTTTCTGGAGAGAGGCCCAGTCTAGTTCATTATAGAGTAGTGAATAAATCTGCTTCATATTCATATTTGGTATGAATAATTGAATCATCCATACCAAATGCCCTTTCATATGAATGTTTCGTCAAGTATAAGACAAATTGTGATGAGTACATTGAGGTGTATAAACCCTTCTTTTTTGGGGGTTTTAAAAAATAAATTTGAAACAGTTTGTTTTTAAGGCTAAAGCAGCTGTTTCCAGAAAACTCTCCAGAATAATACCAAGGAAATACTTATTTACTTCAAAGCAAGAGTTTAGCAAGGCACAGTGAGTTCATGATCTCCTTATTCTTAGGTCATTGCTTGGTGAGTCTCCAGGAACCCACCTGACCTGCTACTGTTCTTCAGGGCCTCATGGGCATATGTGTGGGGAGACCTTGGTAAGAGAAAATGTCTTGAATATTCACACAGGATGGAATTAGGACCTTGGTGTTACCATATGGAAGTCAGGTATACCCAAGAATGACACCAACAGCAGAGTCTAGAAGATGCTGTTTGTTCACTCTTTTTTTTTTTTTTTAAAGGTTTTATTTATTTATTTGACAGAGAGAGATCACAAGTAGGCAGAGAGGCAGGCAGAGAGAGAGGAAGGGAAGCAGGCTCCCTGCTAAGCAGAGAGCCCGACGCGGGGCTAGATCCCAGGACCCTGAGATCATGACCTGAGCCGAAGGCAGAGGCTTTAACCCACTGAGCCACCCAGCCGCCCCTGTTTGTTCACTCTTTATCCGAGCCTTATTGTAATGCGACACAAATGCATGGTTAAAAAACTAACTTTTTTGGTTGTCCATAACCTGAACTGATAGACTGTGGTTGGCTCTCTTGGTTATAGGCAGGGACACATAGAGTGGCCTGATACACAGCAACAGGAAGATGACCCAGGGTGACATTTCATCTTCTCCAGTGCCAAATTCAGAGCATGCTAGCCTTGAGGGTGGTTTAGCAATTGCCATAATATTGGTGATAAATGATATTCCCCAAATTCCTAAATTAGGCTAATCAAATCTATCAGAATTCTGAACATCAAGATGTTAGTGCTACCAGGACATCCGTCTTGTCTTGGACAGTGTCAGAAACCCAAATAGTAACTTACCCATGAATGCTGTTTATCTATGGCTCTCTCCTATTTTTATCCCAGGGGACCAGTAATACATTATACCATGAATCTGTAATAATCGCACGTTCATAAAGCAGCGGTACGGATGATGGTAAAGACAACAAATCAACAAATAGAAGGCAAACTGAATTTAACAATGGGGCACACATATCCACCAGTTTTATTTGTTGGTTTGTTTGTTTTGTCTTGTTTCTGGATACTGGACGTCCTGAAATGATTTCTCTAGGCAGTTCTTTTCCGGTTTTAGTGCTGCTCTCATATCTCCAGAACTCTTACAGATCTATAGTAATTAATTCAGTGTGGTGCTGTCATAGGCATAGACAAACATAGAGAAACAGTGGAACAGAAGAGAGAGCCCATGTAAAAGAGGTGGGATTACTAGCAGTGGATAAGGTAGATGTTTTAATCAGTGGTGCTGAGATATTTGTTATCTATATGGAAAAACATTGAATTGGACCCCTACTCCACACTATGCACAAAAGTGAACTCTGGATTAAACACCTAAATATACAAAGGGAAACAGTAAAGCTTTTTATAAGAAAATAGAGGTGGATGTTTTCATCAACTTCAGATATGGAAGGATTTCTTGAACAAGATGCCAAAATCCATAAAAAACATGATCAGTAAATTTAACCTTGTGAAAACTAAGCATATGCATTCATCAAAAAATATCATATAATGTTATTTAACAAAAAGCTGGGGCTTGGTGTGCCTGGGTAGCTCCAGTCAGTTAAGGGTCTGTCTTCGGCTCAAGTCATGATCCTGGGATCCTGGGATTGAGCCCCGTGTCAGGGACCTGTGCAGCAGGGAGTCTGCCTCTCCCACCCCTCTCGTTCTGTATGCATGCTCGTGTGCTCTCTCTCTCTCTCAAATAAATAAATCTTAAAAAAAAAAAAAGTTGGGACTGTCTTCCTTTGATTCTATGTGGGAAAGTTAGTATATCAAGACAATCCCAAGCTCTAAGAATGTTGAAAGATGTCACGGCTACTCACATGTGACAACTTAGGCTGACCTCATCTCTGTTATCCATGATCCTGTCCCTCCTATCAAAGTAATAGAAAGGATAAATTTAGCATAATTGCATTTCTTGCTGGTTCTGCAGAGTGTCAAAGTACTTTTGAACTACTTGAGTTAGAAATATGCTCCTTGGCTTCTCTCACTGATGCTAAAATATACAGTTTCTTCATAGAGCTGGAGTTTAGAACTTGAAACCATGTGTGTGAGTGTGTGTTTGTGTGTGTGCATGCACGTGTGTTTGAGAAGCTCAAAGAGGCACCCAAAATGAGCTTCTCCCTCAGAGTTTAAATGTAATTGCATGCTTATTATAGAAAAAATTTTTAATACAGAACACAAAAGAAAACTTAAATCACTCAATTTTCCTGCCATCCAGAGTCAAATATTATTAACGTTTTGATGTCTGTTTTGTTCTGTGTGTACCACATTGTAGGCACAGTATTGAATTCTGATCAGTTCGCTTAACAATGCAAACTTCCTCTGAGTTGTTAGAAACTCAGTGGGAACATTATTTTTAATGGCAGCCTATGGAAAGTGGCATACCGTAAGCTCCAGGGCCATATTGGCCAAGTATCAATCCTATGTTTGCTACTTATTAGCTGTGCGGTCATGGGCAAGCTACTTGTTGCTTCTTATCTCAGTTTCCCCATCTATAAAATGGGCCCATGACACTATGCCCCTCATCGGGAGGGCTGTTGTGAAGATGGAATTTGATCCTTAGAAAATGTTTAAAACTGTGCTTGGCAGGTAGTAAATGGTAATTGTTGTTATTACTGTATGTTTAAAGGACCCTCCAGACCTGCTCAAGTGTTTGGGCTGGGGCATCTCTTGGTATCTTCTCACCACTCTCTGCACACAGAAGAAACTACAGTCTGGGATGAGGGGCTCATGAGTACCTAAAAGGGATCAGCCCAAATGGTAGCCTTCAGAGGCTCAGGGCACAGGTGGTCTTCCGTTTGCTAGGAAGAAACCATTGGGGACCTGCTGGGAGCCGTGGCTAAAAGGCCCCCGTTGACATCAGTGAGAACTGCTCCCTGGGGCTCACAGCACCTGCCCCCTTACAGGCTTCCTCCAATGGTGATGTTTGGCTTGTCTCTTGATGCTGACTTTTCTTCACGTGGTCCCCATAGGTCCATTCTCTATTCCATTAGTCTTAGGTGGCATCCATGCCCCAAGATCATGCCCTATCTCTCCTCCCAAGCAGAAGAGAGATGAGGGGCATGATCACCTACATTTTCCTTTCCACCCAATCATTGTTGCATAAATTCCATCAGCTAGCTTTCCCTAAAAGTGACTCCTTGTGATCATCACAAGACTTATTTTGGAAGTTGTGAAGACTGGATACATTTCTTTCTTTCCATTCTTACCCTAATAATCCCAATTTCCTTTGAATGCCTCTGATTAACTAGGAGAAGGGTCATGTATAATGGAGTACAGAACAAAAAAAGCCACAAAGATTAATATTGTAAAATGTTAGCTCATCATAAATGAATGTATCATAATTTGCTTAGTCGCTCTCCTATTGCTAGACATTTAGATTTTTTCCAGTTTTTAGCTATTAAAACGACACTGTGATTAACATTGCTAAAAACCCTTTCATATTTTGGATGACTTAGGATGAATTACCAGAAGTGGTGATTCTGGGTTAAATAATACCCAAACTTAATAAATCCTTAAAGAATTTCCTTTCTTGTGTTAGGAGTAGATTACATTGTTTTATCAGGCTGTAGAAAATTAAGCACAGGAACAAATTTTTTAAAAATATTGCCATTTAACTGTCTGGATGCCTCTAATATCCATTGTATTAACCAAAAGAACCCACAGCAGCTTGTTGATGTCTGTGTTTCTTTGGCTAATGGCTTTGTTCTCTCTTTATTAGTAGACTTGGTAATAGTGAAAGTTTGAAACTTTGAGCTAAAAGGAAGACTATACTTTTCTGGATCTTTAACAGAGAATCGATTAGTGGAGGTGTCATGGCCAATGGCACAAGGAAGTAGATAGTGTCACCGAGTGTCACCTGTGCTATTGATAGAGTGGGTTCTAGGAGGTATCAATAACCAAATTACAATCTGCCAGTCTTTAAAGGGAAATAAATAAGAGGGTAAACTGCACGGGGCATTAAGATCACTACTGTGTCCCATTGCATTGTAATATTTTCAAACAGAGGATAGCAGATCACCAAACAAACACCAAGAACAGAGATATCCCCTAATGTTGCTTTTGTGGTGTCCAGTCTCATGGATGGACCAAGCTTTGTTCAGTGAAGGATTCTGTGAGGGGTGTTATCAACCTGAGCGTACCATAGGCCAGGATCTTGAATGAGAGGGGGTTTTGTCCATTGGCAACATAAAACTCTTTAAAGCAAAAGAGTATTCATTGAAAATAAATGGTGTTATGGAATATTATAGGCAACGTCATTGTACTTGTGACGCAAGCGTAATTATAGACAACAAACTAAAAATGTTGTCCAATGGGCTTGTAATTAACATCCCGTTGATCCTCACCAGGAGCTGCTGAAAGATTTAGCCAGTGATTTTTATTCTCATTTGATCTGGATTTTTCTTTCTTCTATAAAACCTCTAAGATCTATGAATTATTTTTTGCATATCTCAGGCTCTTCTTGCCTTATGTGGACCTCTGCTGGAATGCTTGCTTCCCTGAGTTAGAGAACTTATTACCAAAAAGTACAGGAAATCTTCAGCTTCTGAAAGTGTAAAGGCTCAACATTTAGTTTAAATATGGAGCCATCATCAACTGCGTTGCTATGGAGATCCTTCCTCCCATGTGCTCTGAAACATGTCTGCTGCCAATTATCCAGAAATAACTTCTCTATTTCTATGGAATTTTCTGTGTCTTACCTACTGCTGCCTCTGTATTCTGTTTGAGCTTTGGTGGAAGGAGGAGGGCTTTTCATTTCTATCCCTTGCAGGCAGGAAAGATAATTTTCGATGTGTCCAAGCTGAAAAAGTTCCCCGACTGTGTCATTTCCTGTGTAGCACTATTAAACATCCCTATTAGCCACAGTGGATGAAGATTATTTATTTATTTTTATCCATTTCCTACAGTGAAATAGGCTACCATCTTGGTAGCAGTGGTGGGAAAGGGGATCATGGGTCAGTTATACATTATCAGTCAATCTTCTGTGACAGACTCTCAGGTCTGTTTGGTCCCCCCCGCCACCCCGCCCCAGGAGTTTGATGAATCATGAGCTGTCACTCAGATGCTCCAATAAGCAGTTAGGAGTTAAGGATGGGATTTTTCTACTTCCCTGTCTTTATTTGGATCATCCGTGCTTGCTTGAGGACTAAAGAGTCTTCAGTGTCACTTTGGGAGATTTGAAAGGGCTCAGTCTATAAACCACTGAACTGGACCCAGTTGGTGGCTTTACACAGAAGCACGATTTCAGTTGTGCAGATCCCTGTCCTGACTCTCTTTGTAGGTCAGGAGCCTCTGCTGCGGTGGGATCTTCGTCGTTGATCCATTCCTTTCCATGGGCTTAACCAAGCAGTGTTCCAAGAACGTCCCAGCTTCACAGAAGACCTCCACTGCATTTGATAGACTTGCTTTCAGAGAGTGATTAAATGAACACAGATCTGTTCTGAAGTCCCAAGTTTCTGGCATTCGTAGCAAAGATGAAGAAACTGGGATAGTTCTTTGAACACTTTGCCCATCGGAGGCATGTATGAAAAAGGAGATAAAAGGTTCATTCACCTGCACCCTTCTCCCCTTTCCCACGTTCTTACCACAAGTCTTAGAGAATATCATAGAACAGATTCCAAAGTGTCACTGGCAGGGTCTGAGATAGAGGTGATAACAGGGGAGGAGGAGTGGGAGGGTGTCTAGTCTGGTATGACTTAAGAGGTCAGCCTACGACTTTCAGGCCAGCAGGCTCCAAATCTTTCAAATAATTAACACTTTCCGCAACCAGAATCCCCAGAGAAGCTGTGTAGAAGGGGCTGAGGATACGATCATTGAGCTCTGGTAGGTACAATGACTTCCCACACTCAGTGGTCATTTAACGTGGTGGAAATCACCATGGCTCCTGATAGCATTACCCAAATAATTTTTTTCTTCCTTTCTAAAACTGTACCAAAAGCTATTATAAAAGAATGGGAGTTGCAGGAAGGGAATACTAGGCAGTGTTGAGGAGATGACTGTCTGTTAAAGAGTTGGTTACAGGGGCGCCTGGGTGGCTCAGTGGGTTAAAGCCTCTGTCTTCAGCTCAGGTCATGATCCCAGGGTCCTGGGATCAAGCCTCGCATCAGGATCTCTGCTCCGCGGGGAACCTGCTTTCCCTTCCTCTCTCTCTGCCTGTCTCTCTGCCTACTTGTGATCTCTGTCTGTCAAATAAATAAATAAAATCTTAAAAAAAGAAAGTTGGTTACAGTGCACATATGGGCATAGAAGACTATCCAGACATAACTACAGAGGGAGGAGATTTTTACTCTCTACTCTGTATGTTGTACAAACGCTTGTACTACTTAGATAGTAAAGTGTTTTTAAAATGTCATGAAAAACCAACTCTCCACATTTGTTTATTAGTTTGCTTGATTTTACCATCCAACTCATGGGTAAGGAGGGCCTTGTCTACAGCGCCCTCCAGTGGATGGAACTGTGGATCCAAGGAACTATGGATCCATAGCAACTATGACCTCCAGGTCATGCATAGTTCCTAGTTCCCAAGTGAAAGCTCCAATCTCACCTCCCATTCAAGAGAGCACCCAAAATGACTTGAATCATGGTAATATGATTATGGGGGTAAAGTTACACAGGCTTTAATTTCCCTTTAAAAGTAAAGGTGTCCATAAACTTGACGTATGTCTCAAAAACAAATCACAGGAGACAACGTGTTGAAACAACACATTTGAGGACCACTAGTACTGATGGGCAGTCATTGCCTTTGGGCGAGATGCGCTAAGGATTGCGTGTGATGCCAGGAAGAACAAAATGCCATCCTTAACCTTAAAGCTCCTTGAAATAGAGAGGAGAAGTCCGTATCACAAGACAGCTCACAATGAATTCCTGCCTTAATCTGAGTGTCTAAATATTCTGAGGACAAATGCCAGCTGGGAGGCTGGGGAATGTCTTCTTGAAGGAAGTGTCTCCACGAGGTAGTATGATTAAGAGATCTGGAGGTGTGTGCAGGTGGGCTGAGCTTGAGGAGGGGTGTAGTAGGCAAAGGTTGTATTTAGAGGACACTGCGACCCCTACGGAGACAAGGGATTTGTTTCATTTGCCACTCTACCTCATGTCTATGGCCAGCCCCAGAACAGGTGCTCAGAACTATTCCTATTTGTAAATGACAAAGTCCAAGTTAGCCTCAGCGGTATAAATTGAGCTAGTCTGGGAAACAGACTAGGATCTCAGGGCCATGCTGGTAAAGTGATAGCCGTTCTACGTTTTCCTGACATGCTGGGTTCTTGGGAGTACTGACAGAGCAAGTCCTTCAACAACAGCCTTGAAAGATGGATTATTTCTTGGATTCAGAGCCCCTTACCAGTTGCTTGGCAGAAGACAAGATCTCTGCCAGGAGAAGTTTACGGATTCCTCTGTATGACTGGCTTTTAATCATTTGCCCATTTACATAGCTCTAGACACTTATCTCTGTATTCATGTGACCGTCACCCTTATTCTTGAGTTGATGATGGATAGCTTAAATTATTACTCCCCCTGTACCACCACTTTGGGATCCTGAAGTGGAAGGACTTGTCGCTGGTCTCCCAGCTCGGTGGACTGCAGAGCCAGAGAGAAAAATCAATGTTTCTCCACCTCACTGCAGTTCTTTCTACT
>ML103388.1:0-13479 GCA_003697995.1 Taxidea taxus jeffersonii
TTTTTTTTTTAATTTTATTTATTTATTTGTCAGAGAGAGAATGAGCACAGGCAGACAGAGTGGCAGGGAGAGAGGGAGAAGCAGGCTCCCTGCCAAGCAAGAAGCCCGATGTGGGACTCGATCCCAGGACGCTGGGATCATGACCCGAGCCGAAGGCAGCCGCTCAACCAACTGAGCCACCCAGGTGTCCCCATTCATGATTTTTTAAAAAAGTCTTAGCAAGTGCTCACCTTGGCCTCATATATAGTAAAATTGGAACGATATAGAGATTAGCATAGCCCTGTGCAAGGATGACACATAAATTTGTGAAGTGTCTCATATTTTAAAAAAAAAATGTCTTAGAAGAATAGAGACAGAAGTGAGCTTTCTTACACTGACATAAGGAATAAACAACAAACCTTACCAGACATTAGCAAGTAGTAGTAATAGGGGTGCCTGCCTCAGTTGGTTGAGTGTCTGACTCTTGATTTTGCCTCAGGTCGTGATTGGGGTCATGGGCTTGAGCCCCATGTCTGGCTCCATGCTCATCAGGGAGCCTGCTTGAGATTCTCCTTCTCCCTCTGCATCTCCCCCTGCTTGTGCTTTCTCTCTCTTTTTCTCTCTCTAATAAATAAATAAATCTTAAAAAAAAAATCCAAGTAGTCGGGGTGCCTGAATGGTTAGTCCTAAAGCGTCTGCCTTCAGCTCAGGTCATGATCCCAGGGTCCAGGAATCGAGTCCCGCATTGTGCTTCCTGCTTGGCGGGAAGCCTGCTTCTCCCTCTCCCACTCCTCCTGCTTGTGTTCCCTCTAGCTGTGTCTCTGTCAAAAAAATAAGGAAAATATTTTTTTTATGTAGTAATAATAAAAGTCCTGTTTGCTAATCAAATTCCCATCTGGAACCCTGAAGTAACTACTGAGAGCTGACTGGGCACAGAGGCCTGGCAGACAGTGAGGGCCACTGGTTGCTGAGACCTGAATCAAGCCGCTTCTAGATGCTCTTGTCCTCATTAGCAGCCTGGATGAGTGATTGTTCAGACAACACCACTCCTTACACATGCTCCGTATAGTTCTCTAATTCTAAAAATAAAATACTTCAGAGAAAAATTGGACTGAGATCTGAAGAAGCTGCTATTTGAGGATGAATTTATCTCGTCAGCCACACACAATCAGGGAAAATGGTAAGTGGCTTGGCCATTCTGTATTTTTGCCAGGATTGCCTCTTTTTTTGTTTTGTTTTTGTTTTGAGAGTGTGTGTATGCACGCGTGCATGCACGTGGAGGGAGAGACAGAAGGAGAGGGAGAGTGAGAATGGGCCCCCTCAGTGTGGGGCTCCATCTCACAACCTTGAGATCATGGCCTGAGCTAAAACCCAGAATCAGATGCTTAACAAACTGTGCCACCCAGGCACCCCAAGAATGCCTCTTTTTATTAATCCTTCCAGTGTCTATCTTTGTACTCCCAAATGTACAACTTCCAATTTTCAAGAATCAGTTTGTAAAAAGAAATAACCAGTATTGATGCAAATTGGTATTTCAGCTCTGTTTTTCTTTTCAGAAAATCCTGTGATTTACTTCTTAAAAATGTCATGAGATTAGAGAAGGATGGAAAGGAGGGCCCGTGAACTGCTGGGCCAGAAGGGCTCTCTCTTCTGTAGAAAGTTCAGCTCTTAAGCTCTGAAGGCAGAGTTGACTGGCTGCAGGGATGTGAGGCATCACAAAAGCACCCTTACCCCCGTTTCATACCAAAAGTCATGTCACTACCATTGCTTATTTTGCTTAAAGTAACAATTTTTAAAGTACATTTACACTCTGAAGATGTTAGCAGAATTGGGGAAGAGTTATTTTGTTACGTGTGAAGCAAATTTGATGAAACGTGTTAAATTCTCTTGACTACAATCCTTTAAATGTGCTTGTTATTTTTCTAAAAAGAGGGGGTTAGTATTTACCCCTTCAAATATCTTTAAGATCTTAAAGTATAGCCAAGAAACATCTAAGATGTTTCTTGGCTATACTTTAGGAATAGCTGGGTTAATGAACTGCTTCGGAGAGGACTGCATTCCTATGGGATTCCCAGAAAGCCCTCCCAAACTGACTCACACCAATAAGGAACTAGTTTGCCTCATGCAGCAAGAAGTCTGGGGATAGATTATCTGGGTTGATACTTGAACCTATGTGATGTCCAGGAACTGGGCTTCTGTATTCTTGCTGTGGCATGCGTAACACAGAGGACTTTAACCTCACAGTCCCAGGTTGACTGCTGTACCACCAGAGCCTCATATCTATCTGTATTCCAGACAAAAAGTAAGGGAAGAACAAAATGGAAAGGACTCTCCCCCCAGTGAAGCTTTGCCTTCCTATCCAGTGCCAGAGAGTTCTGCTCATCTCATTGTCTCGAATGGCCTAGATGAGAAGACAAGAGTTTCTGCTTTCTAGCTGTTATATTTGAGGACATCAAGGAAAAGAGGGTGGTAGTGGCTTTTTCTTTAATCTTTTTTTAAAAGAGTCCTCCTGGGGTGCCTGGGTGGCTCAATCAGTGAAGTGTCTGCCTTCGGCTCAGATCATGATCCCAGGGTCTTGGGATCCAGCCCGGCATCGGGCTGGAGTCTGCTTCTCCCTCTGACCCTCCCCATTCTTTTTTTTTTTTTTTTTTTTTTAAAGATCTCATTTATTTATTTGACAGAGATCACAAGTAGTCAGAGAGGCAGGGAGAGAGAGAGGAGGAAGCAGGACCCATGCAGAGCAAAGAGCCTGATGCGGGGCTCAATCCCAGGACTCTGGGATCATGACCCGAGCCGAAGGCAGAGGCCTCAACCCACTGAGCCACCCAGGCGCCCCTGACCCTCCCCATTCTTGTGCTCTCTCACACTGTCTCTCAAATAAATGAATAAAATGTTTAAAATAAAATAAAAGAGCCATCTGACCCCCAGGTCTCCTGTAATCCGTGGCTTCTGGTCCTGTAGGTGCTTCGTATGATGGTTGGAGTCAACATCTCAGATGAGCAGCTGGGCAGCATCGCAGACAGGACCATCCAGGAGGCGGATCAGGATGGGGACAGCGCCATATCTTTCACAGAATTTGTTAAGGTAAGTCAGTCCCCTCTTGGTTTGAAAAAGTCTGAAGAAGTTGGGAAATTTTGTTGCATAGGAGGGATGGAGAAAAATATTCAGATAAGAACTTGGGACAGTGCCTCCTGTTTTTACCTTCATAACCGTAATTGGGTTTGGGGTTTTTTTCCCCTGCAGGTTTTGGAGAAGGTGGACGTAGAACAGAAAATGAGCATCCGATTTCTTCACTGAAGGACTGAGACCAAACTGTTCCCTGCTTTCTAGTATTTAAAGAACTGGAACTCAAGAGTCGTCCTGTCCACCAGCCCCACCTCCACCCCATCATTCCCCTTCTCCCAAAATACTACTGCTGTTGCATGACAACCCCAGACATGTCCTGTCAACATAAACCTGCCTTCGGTGCATAAACAGGGCATTACAGAATGGTACCCCCATCCATTTCTGTCTAGTATCATTGCCGGTTATCTCCATTTCTGAATATCATCTCCCCTGGTTTGCTGCTGAAGGCCATATGTCCATCCAGTCTGAAAAAGTGAGAGAGGGAATCCATGCCAAGAACCAACCAGCAAAGCTCTTTCACTGGATATAGACGACAGCCTTGCTGCCTTCCCTCCAGCCAGGCTTCAGCATGCTCCTCCAGCTTTTTTTGTATGTCCTTTGCTTCATCTTCCTCTTTCACCCAACATACCATTCACTTAGTTCTTCAGTCTCCTTGCTCTTCATTAAGCTTCAGTCCCCCTGTTCTACTCGGCACCCCAAGCTGTGCCTGTGAAACGTATTTCTGACTTGGCAGGGTAGTGCAGCAATCTGGTGGTTTTTGTCTACCTTTATTCTTAAATGAGTCTCTGGGATGTTGCCTCTCCAGGAGCTTTTCCATAACCAACACTTCTCTCTGAAGAATGATCATCTCTTGGTCCCCTGCACTCTGCTCTGTCATCAAAGGGCTGTTGGTTAGGTGTTCTTGTTGAAAGGTGGTGGCCTTGGTGCACAGTGTAGAGCCAAGGCTTCTAGATGGCTCGCCCAGGTGGCTATACCTCGGGCCTCTGGTTCTCCACATACATAACTACATGGCTACTCTTGTTAGTACAGTGTTGACTCCTCAGAAAAGGGCCATATACCTGCAGGTTTACTTAGTTTGGGGATACCATCACCACCAGAATGGCTGTCCTGACAATACACTTGGGGAACTTTCTCATGGCTTTTTGATCAAGGAGCCCAGGCACTCTAAAAGCCTGGTGTACCCCCACTTCTGCACCATGGTTTATGCCTCAGTGTTATGTGCCCTGGAACGTGTTTCACGTCCTGTTTCCAAATAGGATGAGCAGTGTTAACGGAAGTGCTTACCTTATCCCAGTCCAAGAGATTTAAAGACTGTCCTCAGTGTCTTGAAGTTTTGCACAAAATTCTCGATGAATTTTACACTTGGCAAATGTTAAGGCTGGAAGCCATAGTCTGCTCCTGAACGAGGTCCAAAGCATTGAATGTATTATTTTCAGAAGCTGCCTGGTTACATTGACTTCCTAGCTTGTCTTGTAAACCACTACTCATCTCTTAGAAGCAAGGAGTCTGGCATCAGTGGCACAACCTGAGGTGGTGTGACAGGCCTCTGCATGAGCCAGAGCAACTTCTCTGCCCCTCCAGCTTAGTACAGACCTCAGCAAATCAGGCTGTCACCATCTTGTTTTTAGCAGTCTCCTCGTCTATATGTTTGCCCTTGGCTGATTGTCTCTGACACATTGCTTGCTTGCTTGGTTGTTTCCTTGCTCTGGAAGACTATCCAAGATGTGCACTCAATACTTGAGGAAGGGAATTGCTTAAAAACAAGAACAAGATGCTGCAGAGGGATTGGGAAGAGTGGCAAACAGGAGTGGCCAAGCTGGATGACTCAAGTATGAATGACTGAGGAATTCTTGATGAAGTATCAGTCTGACTTTGTGATAAAGTGATGTAATATAGGAAATGTAGAAAGGGGAAGAATTTTTCTGACACTGATCTGCCAGAGAGGTACTTCAGAGGCTCCTTGACTTCCATATTTAAAGTTCTTAAGATGTGGCTTTTTCCTCCTTTTGGCTGTATAGCAAACTGTTTTAATCCACAGTTGTGCCTTATTGTTTCCATTTAAATTGTATTCTTTGATCCATCAATAAATACTTGTGGTTAAAACAAAATAACTTACCGATTTTGTCCCTGTGTCTTTAAAGAATTTTATATAATGCAGCCCCCTCCTACAAGTTTTAAAATCCCAAACCTTGTTTCCCTTACTCAGGTTAATGTCTGCACCATCAAATACACACGTCTGTTCTGCTGCTGCCTGGACAATGTGGGGTGTTCGTCTAGGGGTCAGCACTGTGTGCCTCTGGACACAGGTTTGCTACCTTGGCCACTTCCCACTCACTACAGGGAGGATTCCATTTCTGTTCTGGACTTCTTGGCTTTTTAAGTGTAGAAAAGGCCTAAAAATGGGTTATGTATTTATTGCTTGTTATTAAATCATTACCCCCTCGTGCCTGTGCAGCCTCAATGACATATTATACCCAGCTGTTATTACATGGCTTTTCACATCTTTAAGACCCAGTGACTCGGGGCGCCTGGGTGGCTCAGTTGCTTAAGCACCTGACTCTTTAATCTCAGCTTGGGTCTTGATCTCAGGGTCATGAGTCTGGGCACCATACTGGACTTATGCTGGGTGTGGAGCCTACTCAAGAAAAAAAAAAGACCCAGTGACTGCCTCATCTGTAAGGTACAAATAGCTTTCTTTAGATTAGTGGCATGCCACAGGACTCAGAGAAGTAATAATAGCTGGAATCAGGTCTACAAATTCTAACACAATACACTCTTTTCCCATCCATCTACCTCAAAAGTCTATTACAAATGACTTGCATGGTGTTTAAGCTTTGTTTCACTTTAATGTTAGGATTCAGTGAAAGTGGAAACTAGATGAAGGACCAAGCAGTCCTTTTTGGGAAAAGCTGAATGTTACTGGCCATGGCCAAAGGAACAACAGTCTGGTGACTAAAGTAGAACTTAATACTGTAAAATTGTTGTAAAAACATTACAGCATTAAATACAGTTTGTGAAAAAATCTCCTTAACCAGCTTGATTTCTCTTGTTCTTTCTGGTCTACCCATGCATTACATATTTGAACATAAATGGAACATAACACAAGATTATATAATTTTTGTTTTTTGTTTTTTTTAAAGGATGGGAGCATTTTTTTTTTTAAGATTTTTATTTATTTGACAGAGCAAGAGAGCAAAGCAGAGGGAGAGGGAGAAGCTAAGCAGGGAGCCTGTGGGGCTCAATTTACTCCAGGATCATGACCTGAGCCAAAGGCAGCCTCTTAATCGATTGAGCCATCTAGGCACCCTGAGGTTATATCAGCTTTAAAAAATTAATGTATTGGGACGCCTGGGTGGCTCAGTTGGTTAAGCGGCTGCCTTCGGCTCAGGTCATGAGCATCCTGGGATCGAGTCCCACGTCGGGCTCCTTGCTCAGCAGGGAGCCTGCTTCTCCCTCTGCCTCTGCCTACCACTCTGCCTGTGCTCACTCCTGCTCTCTCTCTCTCTGACAAATAAATAAATAATCTTAAAAAAAATAAAAATAAAAATAAAAATTAATGTATTGTAATATTTCCCTATGTTACCTGTTCTTCCTAGTTTGTAGTAATGGTTACATAATATTTTACAAATTTTTGATATAGCATGTAATTATTACCTTGTTTATTGTTTCCAATTTTATGTTATAATGATACATATATGTATATATTGCACATATATATACATATAATGCACATAGCTCTTTTCTTTGAAAAGATTTTACAGGAGTGGGATTACTAGGTCAAGGTTTGGACATATACAAAGCTTTTGGTATGTCTCCAAAGAAATGAATGCCAAGCTGCCACAAGTAATTGAATTACTTTCTATTACCTTCATTCTTCTTTTTGGAATATTCTTTACCGTCATCTACTTTTTAATTACCATTAGAATCATATTATCAGGTTCTGTATTTAAAATACTAGAATATGGGGCACCCAGGTGGCTCTTGGTTAAGCAACCCACCCTTGATTTCAGCTCAGGTCATGATCTCAGGGTTGTGAGATCAAATCCTGTGTCAAGCTCCACATTCAGTGGGGAGTCTGCTTGAGATTCTCTCCCAATCCCTTTACCCCTCCCCCACTCCCTCACTCCTTTGTGTTCTCTCTCTAAAAGAAAGAAATCTTGGCTCCTGGGTGGCTCAGTGGGTTAAGCCTCTGCCTTCGGCTCAAGTTGTGATCTCAGGGTCCTGGGATCAAGCCCTGCATCAGGCTCTTTGCTCAGCAGGGAGCCTGCTTCCCCACTCCCCAACGCCTGCTGCTCTGCCTACTTGTGATCTCTCTCTGTCAAATAAATAAAATATTTAATAAATAAATAAATCTTGAAACATAAAATACTAGAATAGATTGTGTGATTGATCGGGATTTAGAGCAAAAATTCGTTGCAGAGATGCCTCAGAGAGGACTGTCTTTACAAACTGGTCTTTTTTTTTTTTTTTAAGATTTTATTTATTCATCTGACAGACAGAGATCACAAGTAGGCAGAGAGGCAGACAGAGAGAGAGGAAGAAGCAAGCTCCCCGCAGAGAGCCTGATATGGGGCTTGATCCCAGGACCCCGAGACCATGACCCGAGCCGAAGGCAATGGCCTAACCCACTGAGCCACCCAGGTGCCCCCAAACTGGTCTTAAACTACAAACCAGGTAGTTATCCTGTTTCCTAAACACTGAGAGCAAAACTGCTTGGAAGGAAGTCATTACTGGACTGAAATTCCCTAAATGCACATTATTTTGACTGAGCTTTGAGTCAATGAATGATTCAAACTGAAGATGACTGGTATTTTCCAATATAGATCTGTTTAATATCTAGTTTAGTAGAAAATTTAAATTACAAGTTAGAGATTCTTTTCCTTTTCCTCTTTTTCTTTTCATACCAAGGAGTGATGGGAGATTTACCTGTAGTTTTGTGAGGTACTGCAGTCAGGTTCTTCCCAGTTCTGGGATGGAGCAGACCACAATGAGGAGCCTCCTGTCTTTTAAGATGGAATAAGTAACTAGCCTATCTTAACCTGAGGTAGAAGCTGATCAAGTACTTCATCTTGAGATGCCAAGGCTCAGTTTTCTTCTTTTACTCCTCAGTCTTCCAACCACTAGATTCTGACCTTTTATCAAAATTAGGAAGACTTTGAAGGCATGGTCTTGACACTTCCCATCACCCTTTGCAGTCTATTTAACAACTGAACCAGGTTAAGTGAACTGGTATATCCTATACCTGAATGTGGCTGCAGAAATAAGAATCAGGTAAGTTCTCTTGGCTGGTATAATAGATATAAAGCACCATTAAGCACATTTTTAAGTGTTTCATTAGCAAGAAAATCTCTTCCAAAAACATTTACATTATTACTTTAGAAACAATTTTTTAAAAGATTTTATTTTTTTAGTAGGGGCACCTGGATGGCTCAAATTGTTGGGCATCTGCCTTCAGCTCAGGTCATGATCTCCAGGTCCTGGGATGGAGCCCCATGTCGGGCTCCCTACTCAGTGGGGAAATCCACTTCTCCCTCTCTCTCCCTATCCCTCTGCTGTGCTCTGTCTCTCTCTCTCTAATGAATAAATGAAATCCTAAAAAAAAAAAAAAAGATCTTAACTAATCTCTACACCCAACGTAGAGCTTGCACCCATAACACCCCAAGATCAAGAGTTACGTGCTTTACCAATGAGCCAGTCAGGACACCCTCTTAAGAAACAATTCTTTTTTTTTTTTTTTTTTTTTGGAAGAGGTGTGGGTAGGGACAGAGGGAGAGGGAGAGAATCTTAAGCCAGGCCCCAAACCTAGTGTCGAGCCCAGTGTGGGGTGCAGCCTCACAACCCTGAGATCATGACCTGAGTTGGCAAGAGTCAGACACTGAACCAACTGCACAACTCGATAATTTTTTTTAACTGATTTTTTTTTTTAATTTTAAAGTAATCTCTACCCCCAACGTGGGGCTTGAACTCACAACCTCAAGGTCAAGAATTTTATAATTCTAGGGGCGCCTGGGTGGCTCAGTCGTTGAGCGTCTGCCTTCAGCTGGGGTCATGATCCCAGGGTCCTGGGATCAAGCCCCACATCGGGCTCTCTGCTCAGCGGGGAGCCTGCTTCCTCCTCTCTCTCTCTGCCTGTTTGTGATCTCTCTGTCAAATAAATAAATAAAATCTTTAAAAAATAAAAATTAAAAAAAATTAAAAAAAAAACAATTTTATACTTCTATCAAGTGAGCCAGGCACTCCTAAGGAAGAATTTCTTAATAATTATGAAACTAGGGACGCCTGGGTGGCTCAGTTGGTTAAGCGGCTGCCTTCAGCTCAGGTCATGATCCCAGTGTCCTGGGATCGAGTCCCACATCAGGCTCTTTGCTCGGCAGGGAGCCTGCTTCTCCCTCTGCCTCTGCCTGTGCTCGGTCTCTCTCTCTCTCTAACAAATAAATAAATAAAAATAAAATCTTAAAAAAAATAATTATGAAACTATTCAAATGAGGAACAGGATATCGCCGAAACTAGCATATTCCCTATCCCTGAGGTGCTAGAATTGCTTAAGCAAAATCTTTTTTTTTTTATTTTTTTTTAATATTTATTTATTTGTTAGAGAGAGAGAGCAAGCACAGGCAGACAGAGGGGCAGGTAGAGGCAGAGGGAGAAGCAGGCTCCCTGCCGAGCAAGGAGCCCGATGTGGGACTCGATCCCAGGACGCTGGGATCATGACCTGAGCCGAAGGCAGCTGCTTAACCAACTGAGCCACCCAGGCGTCCCGCTTAAGCAAAATCTTGAAGGACTATTTTTGTCAGGCATCTTGCAGAATTCCTAAATGACAACAGAGGTTTACCTAGATGATCTAGAATTCCTGCCTATTGGTTCATAATTACTAGATTCACCATGTATATATAACAGTATTTTACAAAAATATTTTTTATTTTGGGAGGCACCTGGGTGGCTCAGTTGGCTAACCATCTGCCTTCATCTCAGATCATGATCTCAGGGTCCTGGGATTGAGCCCCACGTAGGGCCTTTCTGTTCAGTGGTAGCCTGCTTCTCTTTCTCCCTCTGCCTGTCCCTCCCCCTGCTTGGGCACACTCTCTCTGTCAAATAAATAAATAAATAAAATTTTTAATAAAATCTTTTAAAAAGTATTTTTTACTGTTTTATTTGTGTGTGTGTGTGCTTGTGTTTTGTATTTGTCTTTGTTAGGAACACACAGGTACATCTGCTGAATTTTTAAACATAAAGGGTATGATTGTTAGGGAAATTAATGAGAAACAGTCTGTATTATCCCAGTTTTACTGTTTGTTTTTGGTTCTTTCCTAGTTGCCTATGCCCTAGGAAGACAAACATCTATAATGGGAAGTTATTTTTAGCTAGTGTTGCACTGATCTATCAGAATGAATGGCTGGAGCTTAGTCCTAGAGATAGATCTTCTGCAATGCTAGGCAGTAAACCCTTCAGTTGCTGGGTAGAGGGTAAGTCTTGGGGGTCCTGAGTATAAAAGGAGGTAGAAGGGAAACTTGGGTTTGGGGAAATGGGAAGTGTGTAAGTATTTTAATATTTTAATAACTGAACTCCTATCAGTTGACCTTGCCAATATCCTGGATTGAAGACTCTATCCTTTCCCAATTGAATTATCTTGGCATCTTGGTCAAAAATTGATCATTAGGGGCGCCTGGGTGGCTCAGTGGGTTAAGCCTCTGCCTTCGGCTCAGGTCATGATCTCAGGGTCCTGGGATCGAGCCCCACATCGGGCTCTCTGCTCAACAGGGAGCCTGCTTCTTCCTCTCTCTCTCTGCCTGCCTCTCTGCCTACTTGTGATCTCTGTTTGTCAAATAAATAAAATCTTTAAAAAAAAAATTGATCATTAATGTAAGGACTTCTGACTGGACTTCTGGACTTTCATTTCTGTTCCAGTGATTCTATAGGCCTATCCTCATGAATACTACATTGTCTCATTTATTGTAGCTTTGTAGTCAGTTATGAATTGGGTAGTATAATTCAGACAAATTTTTTTTTCAGGATTGGCTTAGCTGTTCTGCGTCCTTGGTATTTCCTTATACATTTCAGGATCAGCTTGCCAATTTCTAACTCACACACACACACACACACACACACACACACACACGTGCTAGGATTTTGTCAGGTATTGCATTGAATCTAACCAATTTGAGAATTGCCATCTTGAGTCTGACAAACCATGAACATGGAAAGTCTCTTACTTTAGATCTTCATTTCTCTCAGTATATTTTATATTTTGGGCATATAAATCTTGGATTTGTTTTACTAATTTTTTTCCTAAGTATTTTATTCTTTTTGATGCTATTATGAATGAAGTTGTTGATGAAAGGTCCGTAATCAAAGGAGCGAGACTGATGCAAAGTGAAGGTCAAGCAAAGCTTTATTTCGCGCCAAGCATGGAGAATCAAACCGACCGGTTGGGGCCATCTCTTACAAAGAGGCGACCCCTCTCAGCCTCACAGACTAACTTTTATAGAGTAAAAGCCATGTGGTTGAGCCTGGCTACACACAGGTGGCCAATGAGATTGCAACACATGGAGAAAACTGCACAGTCATGCTAGGTCACACACACAGGTGGCCAATGAGATTGCAACACATGGAGAAAACTGCACAGTCATGCTAAGTCACACACACAGGTGGCCAATGAGATTTCAATTTACCCTAGTAGATATATGCGTGCCCCACTGATTGGATGTCTCCACCTGGCCTGACCCGCCCTTGTATCTGGGCTTTGCTACCTGGGACTGGTTTCCGGGACTTGTTTTTAAGTAAATTCCTCTGGGAGGAGCAGGGTCAATCTAAGTTTACTACATAAACAACAAAATGGCTCCCTCTGGCTAAGTAGTCCCTTACATTCCCCCCTTTTCTTTGGAGATTAGTAAAATCCTTGACTTTTCAGCCAGTTCTATGTTCTCCTGTTGTAAGGGGTTATATTGAGCATGTAAGACTAACATTTTTATCGCTCTAATTTTCTTTTGTACAAATGACATTAGGGCATTTATAATGCAGGGGCCAAAAAGTAACATTAGTCCACAGTCGGATGATGAGTTAGCCATTCACCACTTTGTATAACCTTTTCCATTTTTCCTAATTCCGTTCATCTAATTTCCCACCTATAGTTTTTTTTCTTATGAAGTGACTCAGAAGCTCTTATACAAACAGGTAACAATAGGAGCAACAATGAACTCATAGTCTTTTGAGCCTTAGCTTTAGTCCACGGTCAGCGGGATCCATCAGCTGTGGCTTCCATCTCTGGGGGGCATCCTAATCCTCGGCTCATTTGACTTGACCCACGTGAATCCAGGCCCTGATGTCTTCTCCTTTTATTTCTGTGGGGGTGCTCAGGATGAGAGTAAATTGTCCCTTCCAGCGAGGCTCCAAGTTTCCCACTTGATGGTGACGTATCCAAACTAAGTCCCCGGGTTGGTAAGGATGTGGCTCCACCTCTGTCTCAGTTTGTGCAGTTCGGATCCCTGTGTGGGCTCTTTTTAAGACAGACTATAATGCCTGCAGTGACTGGAGTACAAACTGATCAGTCATTTCTGCTAGAGCAACATCTTGTAGCCCATGGCAGAGCCGGGGGTGGGGTTCCCAAACATTATTTCAAATGGGGTTACCTTGTTTAAGTAGGGTGTACACCGCGCCCTGAGGAGGGCGAAAGGAAGGAGATCCACCCATCCACTGCCAGTCTCCAGAATTAGCTTTGTCAAGGTCTTTTTAAGGGTCGGGTTCATTCTCTCTACTTGCCCGGAACTCTGGGGCCAGTAGGTACAATGTAGTTTCCCATTAGTGCTCAGGGCCTTGGCCAGTGCCTGTGAGACTAAACTCATAATTGCAGGGACGTTGTCTAACCCAATCTTGAGAGGCAGCCCAAACCTAGGAATTATTTTTCTAGTAGCTTTTCGGGTACCATTCCTGCCGTCTCATGTTTGGCAGAAAAAGCCTCTACCCAGCCCAAAAAGGTATCCACAAAAACTAACATATGCTTGTGCCCATATTTTCCCGGTTTCATCTCTGTAAAATCTATTTCCCAATAAATTCCTGGTTCCTTACCTTTCTCTTTTCCCTCTTCCCATTCTAGTTCCTCCCGCATTGACCGTCTGACATTGAGCACATCTATCAACCACATCCTGAGCCATACGCCCTAATTTAGAAGCCTGGGGGGCGCCTGGGTGGCTCAGTTGGTTAATGCCTCTGCCTTCGGCTCAGGTCGTGATCCCAGGGTCCTGGGATCGAGCCCCACATCGGGCTCTCTGCTCAGCGGGGAGCCTGCTTCCCCCCTCTCTGTCTGCCGCTCTGCCTACTTGTGATCTCTGTCTGTCAAATAAAAAATAAAATCTTTAAAAAAAAAAAAAAAAAAAAGAA
>ML103388.1:13579-30100 GCA_003697995.1 Taxidea taxus jeffersonii
CCTGGAACTGCTTGCCCATAAGCTCCTTAAGCTTGCATGTCCCCAAATGAGTGCCCTGATGTATTTGGCTTACTAACTTTTTTTTCTAGTCTTCGAGGAAGAATTAACTTTCCTGTTCTAGTCTTAGCCTGTTATGCCCAGATCGCAAGACCACCACCAAAAAGACCACCGAGAGCCAGATGTTCCAAAATGCAAAAACAAGGCTTTATTCAGGTGGGCGGGCTGCAGCTTGGACCACGTCCTACACACTGACACAGCGGAGTCCAGGAGGAGGGCCCCAGCTGGAATTTCACAGGGATTATAGAGGCAATTTCGCGCGAAGAGAGTACATAGTCACATGGTTACATGTATAGGCGACCTTTAAAATGATTGGCATTTGAGGTTACTTAAGCTGTGTTGTCCAACGAGGGTTGGTCAGTTTGGAAAACTGCTGGCAGGGAGTTTTCCTTACTGGTTGTTTTTCTATCCTTTCTTAGCATATAGAACAATAACTCCTATTGGCTCATGTCCAATCCCTTATTTGCATATGGAGGAACCACTTTGGGATGTTCTCAGCTTAATATAAACAACAAAATGGCTGCCACCTCTAAATGGCGTCACTTTAGCCCTTTAAGCCCAATCCCCTTCATAGCCTAATTTAGTCCATTTCTGTAAATATACATGCATCCTTGACCAGGAGGACCGTGGCAGCAATTATGCAGAGGCAAGGGAGGAACCCAGCTGCTACTGGATCTAGTTTCTTGCTAAGATAGGCTACTGGCCTTGGCCAAGGCCCCAGAGTCTGAGTCAAATGCCTTTGGCCACCCCTGCCTTTTCATCCACATACAAGTGGAAGGGCTTGGTAACATCTAGGATGGCCAGTGCTGGGGCACTCAGTAAGGCTGTTTGTAATTCCCAAAATGCTCCTTCTGCCTCAGCTGTCCACTCTATCATAGTGAGCCCCCCTTTTGCCAGTCTGTAGAGAGGTCAGGCAATCTCCGCAAACCTCGGAATTCACAGCCTACAGTAGTCCACCGTCCCAAGAAACTCCTTCACTTGTCGGGGCCTGGTGGGGCGGGGGTATTGGGTGATCACCTGTCTTTTGTACTCAGACAGTGAAGGCACTCTGTCCTGGAGATCAAAACCTAGATAAGTGGCTCTGACAGAGCTGTGCTTTCTTTGCTGACACCTGATACCCTTTTTCCTGCAGAGTCCGTAAGAGAGTTCTCGTCCCCCCACAAGCATGACTCATAGTCCTCAGCAGCTATTTCTGCATTCCCACTAACTCAGTCAGATTCTTCTCTTCAAATCCTTCAGTTTTCTGAAGTTTCCTCCTTATATCTGGGGCTGACTGACTGGCAAAGGCAAGACCATCTAAACAAGCTATTGTGCAACTTCTCTGAAGTTTACCTCAAGTTGTAGAACCTCAGGAGAAGTTACAGCATTTACCCAAATTTAACCCAAGAATTGTCATTGGTTTAGCAGTACTTCCTGAGTAACTTAGCATATCAAGGAAAAGCCTTATGAGTCAAAGAGATCTCATTTACAATTCTGGGCGGGCAAAGAGAAAACCATTTACATTTTCTTCTTAACAGCAGATTAATTAATCTAAGAAAACTTTGTCCTTTTCTAACATAGAGAAAGCAGACTTTCTATACCAGTGTCTTTTTTTTTTTTAAGATGGTATTTATTTATTTATTTGACAGAGAGAGATCACAAGTAGGCAGAGAGGCAGACAGAAAGAGAGGGGGAAGCAGGCTCCCTGGTAAGCAGAGAGCCCGATTCGGGGCTCGATCACAGGACCCTGGGACCATGACCTGAGCCAAAGGCAGAGGCTTTAACCCACTGGGACACCCAGGCGCCCCTATACCAGTGTCTTTTTAAAATTCATTTCAATCTTAGTCCATCCTCACCATACCTAAAATTCCTTTTCTGAAGATTTCCCTTCATAGAACTTCTACAACTTTCCTTTGCATTCAGGTTTTGTCCCAAGCCATTTCCTTCCAAACAGCCATCTCATTTAGGACAAAATTACCTTTTTTTTTTTAACCTTCAACAAACTGCATTTCCATTCTTTAAATCTTTATCTATCTTCTTTTCCACATACAGACTTGTTTCCCTTATTTCCATCAGTCTTAGTTATAGTTAACAGAATTTTGTACTCTTAGAAACACCTTAATCTCTAGTGAAGACACTAGAAATTGGTTAATTGGTATTAACCAATTGTGAACTGTTATAACAGAATTCTTTACATGGCAAATTTATGAATCAGTTAAGCACACAACATGTTTACCAACAGATTTCAAAAGCACAAACCCAGTTCCGGCAACCAACGCTCTAGCATTTTATCCCATTTGGTTGAAACCTAGATGTCCAACAAATTTAATTCCATTTGTCATCCAAGCAAAACTCCAAAGTGTCAGGATACCAAAGACTCCAAAAGTTACTTTAACAATTGCCCATCAAAACCCTGAGACAGACAATTAACCATCAATTTAGTAATCTCTTTGTTAACAGATTTCACGTTCCACCTGGGCCCGATCACTCCACTTCAGACGCCATGCTTTCCCGCCAGCAACAGGGAGGGGCTAGGCAGTCCACATCGGACCAGAGAAGGCAAGGAACTTCTCTGAAACCAAGGGAGTTTCGGCAGCTGTTTGGGAATATTCCTTAAAGTCTCTGTCTCGAGTTAGACTAACCACAGTTGGCTCCAGTTATAGCCATTAACACAAGAAATGAGTAAGGGAGAAGCCCCACATCTATTAGGAGGATTGGAGAGATGAAAATCAGAGTCCCCTTATTCTCTACTTGCCCCATTTCTTCAAACACAGCAAACAACACAACAGAAAAGCGGTCCTTACCCAGAACTTGCCACCTGTGGGGACTTTCTTGATATCCTGACCACCTAGGGGGACTCGAACCCCCTGACTGCTTAGGGGGACTCAAACCCCCTGGCAATCTACCAGTGGAGGGAAGGGGCATCCCTGCATCCACTCCAGCCCTGGGGAGCATGGCTGTGTCCAGCTTCTCCCCAGTGGGCTATACCCTGGAGCTCCACAACCAGACAGACAGGATCCTGAGATCTTACCTCCGGAGGCTTTTCCCAGAAATTCTGATGCTGGCTCAGTTCTCATCATTTGATCCCGGACGAGCCCCCAATGAAAGGTCCATAATCAAAGGAGTGAGACTGATGCAAAGCGAAGGTCAAGCAAAGCTTTATTTGGAACCAAGCATCAAGAATCAAACCAACCGGGCGCCTGGGTGGCTCAGTGGGTTAAGCCGCTGCCTTCGGCTCAGGTCATGATCCCAGGGTCCTGGGATCGAGTCCCGCATCGGGCTCTCTGCTTAGCAGGGAGCCTGCTTCTCCCCTCCCCTCTCTGCCTGACTCTCTGCCTACTTGTGTAATCTCTGTCTGTCAAATAAATAAATAAAATCTTTAAAAAAAAAAAAAAAAAGAATCAAACCAATCGGCCGGGGCTGTCTCTTACAAAGAGGCGACCCCTCTCAGCCTCACAGACTAACTTTTATAGAGTAAAAGCCATGTGGTTGAGCCTGGCTACACACAGGTGGCCAATGTGATTGCAACATACAGAGAAAACTGCACAGTCATGCTAGGTCACACACACATGTGGCCAATGAGATTTCAATTTACCCTAGTAGATATATGCGTGCCCCACTGATTGGATGTCTCCACCTGGCCTGACCTGCCCTTGTATCTGGGCTTTGCTACCTGGGACTGGTTTCTGGGACTTGTTTTGTTTTTTTTGTTTTTTAAAGATTTTATTTATTTATTTGACAGATAGAGATAGGCACAGAGAGAGGGGGAGGCAGGCTCCCTGCCGAGCAGAGAGCCCGATGCTAGGCTCAATCCCAGGACCCTGGGATCATGACCTGAGCCGAATGCAGAGGCTTTAACTCACTGAGCCACCCAGGCGCCCCCCGGGACTTGTTTTTAAGTAAATTCCTCTGGGAGGGGCAGGGTCAATCTAAGTTTACTACATAAACAACAAAATGGCTCCCTCTGGCTAAGTAGGCCCTTACAGTTAATTTCATTTTTGTTCTTAGTGTAGAGAAATAGTTGATTTCTGACTACTTACCTTGTATCCTGCAACCTCACTAAACATAGAAATTCTAGTACTTTTGTTTTTGCTCTGTGCATTCTCCTTATGTTTTTTTTGTATTTTTTTCTTTAAGCTTTTTTATTTAAATATATAATGTAACCCCACCACCCTCTCCCAACCCCTCTCTCCCCCACCCCCCTCAGTTTGTTTTATGACATTAAGAGTCTCTTTTGGTTTGTCTCCCTCCCGATCCCATCTTGTTTCATTTTTCCTTTTCCTACCACCTTAACCCCCCACCCCCATTGCATCTCCACTTCCTCATATCAGGGAGATCATGTGATAGTTGTCTTTCTCCAGTTGACTTATTTTGCTAAGCATGATATGCTCTAGTTCCATCCATGTCGTCGCAAATGGTAAGATTTCATTTCTTTTGATGGCTGCATAGTATTCCATTGTATATATATACCACCTCTTCTTTATCCATTCATCTGTTGATGGACATCTAGGTTCTTTCCATAACTAGGCTATTGTGGACATTGCTGCTATAAACATTCGGGTACATGTGCCCCTTCGGATCACTATGTTTGTATCTGTAGGGTAAATACCCAGTAGTGCAATAGCTGGGTCATAAGGTAGCTCTATTTTCAATTTTTTGAGGAACCTCCATGCTGTTTTCCAGAGTGGTTACACCAGCTTGCATTCCCATCTCCTTATGATTTTTTTTTAAGATTTTTTTTAATTTTATTTATTTATTTGACAGACAGAGATCACAAGTAGGCAGAGAGGCAGGCAGAGAGAGAGGAGGAAGCAGGCTGTCTGCAGAGCGGAGAGCCTGATGTGGGGCTCGATCCCAGGTCCCTGGGATCATGACCTGAGCCGAAGGCAGCGGCTTTAACCCACTGAGCCACCCAGGCGCCCTCCTTATGATTTTTAACAGAGGATCCCATCACCTGGAAATAAAGGCCGTTTTGTTTCTTTCAATCTGAATGCCTTTTGTTTGCCTTTTTGCACTGACTACACCCTCCAGTACAGTGTTGAATAGAGGTGAAGGGAGCCTGTGTCCTTGGTTAGTTTCTGATCTTAAAGGGAAAGTATGAAGGCTCACCACTAAGTATAATTTTTTTTTTTTTTAAGTAGGCTCCATGTCCAAAGCGAGGCTTGAATCACAACCCTGAGAGCAAGAGTAGCATGCCCTTCTGACTGAGCCAGGAAGGTGTCCCATTTTAAGTGAATGTTTTCCCCTTAGTTGCTCTTTATAATTAGCTTAAAAATAAGACTAGACTCCTTAGGTTCATCCGAAGACTTTAGGAATTGGATCTCAGGGAGATGCTGCCTTTGGAATCCATACTTCTAGGAAGCAGCTCATCTGAGGTTATTTGGGGACCTATGTCTCTTCCCTAGGCGCTACCGTGGCACCATGTAATAGCAAGTTCTGATTACCCTACGTGCCTCTCCTGGAACAATCCCTTTAGAAAGGATCTCAAGAGCCCTACAGCTGAGTGTAAGAAGCAACAAAACTGTCAGTTATAACGGTTTGACATTTGACAGAAGGATCCCAAGGGAAACTAATTTGCTCTCCTGTATTGACCAGAGCTGGAAACAGCGGTCTGTTGTTCGGGCCCTTTACGAATGGAAAACGAGTCAGACACAATCAGATACAAACTGGAGCTATTAAACGGTCTGCCTAGGTGTGGTATTATGTCCAGGGTTAAAAGCTCCCTGTCCGAGGATGAAATTATTAGCATATAGTTAACTTAAGGTGGCTTAAAATTGTCATGCAGCCTAGCCAGACTACCTTTCCACCAAGTGACACAGCTTCTACACGGAAGTAATTTTGCATTCCTAACAAGTGAATTACAAAAACGTTTTTCCCCGTTTCTCCGGTTACCTTAACATGGGACCAAATCACAACCATCCCCCCCCCCCCCAAAAAAACGATCGTAAAGAGTGTGGTCAGCACTACTGACAGACGTCCATTCTAACCAGCCTACAGGGGGAAGAGAATGCGCTTGCGCAAATCGTATCCAGTCAGGACTCAGCGGCAGAAGTAGGGGCGGGGCTTGTGGAAACAGCTGCCGCGGGGTTGGCGGTCTCGGGAAGGAGCGAAGATGGCGGAGTGAGGTGTGCCGCTGCTAGGCGGCCGTTGGGCCGGGGGCGGGAAGGCCCCCGGAGTGTCCAGTGCTTCTGTTAGTCGGTGCGAGGTAAGCGAAGAAGGCAGGCGACGGGGAACTAGCAGGAGTGGCGCGGCAAAGCCCGGCCGGGGGATGGGAGCGTGCGGAGCCTGCCTCTGCAGCGGGCGCCGGCCTTGGCCTGGCGCGGGTTCCCTTCTGAGCTGCCCAGGGCGGTCGTGCAAATGTTCCGGGGTGTGTCGACCAACACTTCGTCCTCTCTCCGCCGCTGCCTTTCTTAGTGCCTTTTTGGCTGCCTTTGTGCTTTCGGTTTGTTCCCCGCTGACTGCACCCACGCGGGTGTGTATCTGCCAGCCGCTGCGTCGTCCAACGGTTTGTGTTTTTTTAAAAAATACCTATATTTTATTTATATTCCTCACCTCACGGCTTCATGTCCACTGTTTTGCCTGAGTCTCTGATATCGGTCGAGGCCTGTTAGGGCCCTGAGTAATTTGTGGCCTGGTCCGTTGACCTTGAGATTTGGTTTAACAGGTTCTCCCCCGGAATTTTCATTTGTGTGTATCATTCACGTTCTCTTGCTACCCATCCATTTAACCCCACTCCCACTCCTCAAACTTAAGATCCGAGTAAGCATCTTTGTCCTTGTATGACCTGGTAATTGCTTAATGGCGCATTAATCTCGACTGACTCTAGGTCCCGGTAGAATTCACAGTTGTTTTCCAGAATTAAAGGAGCCAGTGTAAATTTTTATTTATTATTTAGAGAGATAATGAGAAAGAGTTTGGGGAAATATTATTAGAACGTAATTTGTGTAATGTGGTGGGGTTGCCAAATATAATACTGTCAAGTCATTTGTATTCAGTTCTTGTCTATGGGATTTTTTTTTATAATGTGGATTTCTATAACTCCTCGTTCGGTCTTTCAGTTAAATTCTTGGAAAGTTTCCTGTTACTAGGTTTCTAAATTGGCTAAGCCTGTTTAGAACTGGCTTGTTAGTTGGGTCGGTCCAGTTCTAGTGACATGTCATAATAGGAATGAATATTTCTGGTGTGCTCTTTGCTGGTCCTTGATTTAGCAAAGCTGGAAATACCTGGTAAAGAAGTAGCTTCCTTATAAATAAGACCTTTCTCTTACTTTTGTCAGGAGTAGTTTTTTCAGTTTCATCTAGAAGAAGAAAGAAAATACACAGGGCAGAGGAAAGGAACAGAACATTATTCCTTCCTACCTTACAACAGAGGGGTGTGGTCATCTGTATTAAAGCAAAGGTCTTTTGAGAGAAGAGGGACCATAGCATCATCAGATTCTTAGTGGGAACAGTGTACCATAAAAACTTGAGAACCACAGATTCAAGAGTTTTGACATCTTTATAAAATTAGTGCCAGTGCAGGTAGAGAGTAACTTCTGACTATTCCTTTTGAATAGTTTTTGATAATGATTTTTTAAAAAGTTTTACAAGATATTTACTTATTTGAGAGAGAAAAAGCACAGAGGGAGGGGGAGAGAGAGAGGGTGGGAGAGGCAGACTCCCCACTGAGCAGAGAGCCTGATGAGGGGCTTGATCCCAGGACCCTGGGATCATGACCTGAGCGAAAGGTGGACACTTAACCAACTGAGCCACCAGGCGCACCAATAATGATTTTTTTTAAGATCTATTTATTTTAGAGTGAGAGAGCACAGGTGTGGGGAGGGGCAGAGGGAGAGAATCTTTCAGGCAGACACTGAGACACACACACACACACATACCCACACACACCGGGTTGAGATCAGAGTCCTACTGGGGTTGGATCCCAAGACCCATGAGATCATGATCTGAGGGGAAACCAAGAATTGGACACTTAAATGACTGAGCCACCCAGGCGCCCCATAGTGATGTTTAAAAAAAATAACTTCGTTCAGGGCTCCTGGGTGGCTCAGTGGGTTAAAGCCTCTGCCTTCAGCTCAGGTCATGATCCCAGGACCCTGGGATAGAGCCCCGCATGGGGCTCTCTGCTCCGAGGGGAGCCTGCTTCCCTTCCTCTCTCTCTGCCTGCCTCTCTGCTTACTTGTGATCTCTCTTTGTCAAACAAAATCTTTAAAAATAATAATAATAATAACTTTGTTCATTTGAAATAGTTTTCCACAAAGAAGCATATAATACAAGTGAGGGCTGTGTCCTTACCGTAATGCTGTTTTTATTTTTCCTTATCACAGGAAGAACATTTTCTTTGGCTTCCAGGTGCTTTTATTTTCATCTTAAGAAGAAAGCAAAAATCTGAACTCAGGATTTGGCAAGTGAGTAATAGGGGCTGATGCTTCCAGATACTGTTCAAGCAGTTTGAAAAATAACTAGATGGAAGTAGAACAGTAAGCTTCAACAGAAAATGAACGTAAAAAATGACTAGAATTTTATTTTTAAGGTTTTATTTATTTGAGAGAGAGCTATAGAGAGAGAGAGAGCAAGCACGAGAAGAGGGCAGAGGGAAAGGGAGAAGCAGGCTCCCTGCTTACATGGGACTCTCTCCCAGGACCCTGGGATCATGACCTGAGCCAAAGGCAGCTGCTTCACCAACTGAGCCTCCCAGGTGTCCCATGGCTAGAAATTATTTACATCTAAGCAAAATCTTACGTTTTCAACAAAAAGAATGTATCAGGTATTTAAAAAAACTTGATCATTGGGGCGCCTGGGTGGCTCAGTGGGTTAAAGCCTCTGCCTTCCGCGCAGGTCATGATCCTAGAGTCCTGGGATTGAGCCCCGCATCAGGCTCTCTGCTCTGCAGGGAGCCTGCTTCCCTTCCTCTCTCTCTACTTGTGGTCTCTGTCAAATAAATAAATAAAATTCTTTTAAAAAACCAAAAAACCAAAAGTTGATCATTTGCCCAAACCAGTAATTTTTATTGGATAAAGAAAAAAGGTACAGATTTAATTAGATTGATGATCAAATGATAAAATATAAATGCTACTAGGCAAATTTTAGAATATATTCACTTGTTTTAATTATAGATAAATATTGATATTTAAAATTTTTTTTTTCTTTTTATTTATCAGAGAGATAGAGAGAGCAAGCACAGGCAGACAGAATGGTAGGCAGAGGCAGAGGGAGAAGCAGGCTCCCCGCCGAGCAAGGAGCCCGATGTGGGACTCGATCCCAGGACGCTGGGATCATGACCTGAGCCGAAGGCAGCTGCTTAACCAACTGAGCCACCCAGGCGTCCCTAAATATTGATATTTTAATCTTTAATTTCTAAGGCTTTCCAGTACACCTTTAATATTCCTAGGTTTTAGTCTATTCTGTGCCAAGTGTTGCTTGCAATTTTCTGAATTTACCACAGATATAAGTATGCTCCGTTGCTCAAAGAGCAAAAGATAATACGTGCTTTAATAATTGACAATAACCTTATTTGTAAAATAGAGTTCATACTTACTATATTAGTTTTCTAGAACTGCTGTAACAAACTGGGTGACTTAGAACAACAGAAATATATTGTCTCACAGCTTTGGAGATCAAACATCCAAAATCAAGGTGTTTGCAGGGCCATATTCCCTTTGAAGGTACTAGGGAAGGTTGTGTTTCAGGCCATTCTTCTAAGTTTTGGTAGTTCCTTGGCTTGTAGCAGCATGACTCCAGTCTTCATATGGCATTCTCCCTGTGTGTGTGTTTGTGTCCTAAGTTCTCTTTTATGAGAACACCAGTAATAGATTAGGGACCCACCCTGCTCTAGTATGACCTCATTTTAACTAATTACATCTGCAGTGACTCTGTTAACTCTGATTCCAGATAAGGTCACATTTTGAGGTACTAGGGATTAGGACTTCAATTTATGAATTTGGGGAGGACATAGTTCAACTCATAACATCTACTTAGTGATATACATTGATTATATTACATGGAAATCATTTAGTGTACAGCTGCTCCAAGGATTAAAATATTTTATGCCACTTACAAAGGTACTTAAGAATAGTTTAAAAAAAAAAAAAAGTATAGTCAAAATTGGGGTACCTGGGTGGCTCAGTGGGTTAAGCCTCTGCCTTTGGCTCAGGTCATGGTCTCAGGGTCCTGGGATCGAGCCCCACATCAGGCTTTCTGCTCAGCGGGGAGCCTACTTTCCCCCCTCTCTCTGCTTGCAGCTCTGCCTACTTGTGATCTCTCTCTGTGTTAAATAAATAAATAAATAAAATCTTTTTTAAAAAGTCAAAATCATAGAGACAAAAAGTAGGATGGTGATTACTAAGGGGTTCAGGAAGAGGATATTGGGAGTTACTATTTAATGGGGGCAGAGTTTCATTTTTGCAAATGAAAAAAGTTCTGGCGGTAGAAGGTAGTGGTACTTGCACAGCAGTATGAATGAACTTAATACCACTGAACTGAACACTTAAAAGGGGTCAAGATGATAAATTTTATATTATGTGTGTTTTACCACAATAAAGACAAATTTTAAGAAAAGATAAGTAAAAAATTCCAACTATACAGACAGTCCCTGATTTTTTTTTTTTTTAACAGATAGTCCCTGATTAATGATGATTTGCCTTAACTATTTTTTGCCTTTTCAATGTTGTGAAAGCGGTACACATTCAGCAGAAACCATATTTCAGTTTTCATTTTTTTAAAGATTTTATTTTTTTATTTTGACAGAGAGATTACAAGTAGGCAGAGAGGCAGGCAGAGAGAGAGAAGGAAGCAGGCTCCCCACTGAGCAGAGAGCCTGACTCGAGACTCGATCCCAGAACCCTGAGATCATGACCTGAGCTGAAGGCAGAGGCTTAACCCACTGAGCCACCCAGGCGCCCCATATTTCGGCTTTTAAAGTTTCATCTTTTCCCTGGATAGCGTATGTGGTGTGTTGCTTTTGTTGTGCTGGACACTGGCAGCAAGCCACAGCTGTAAGTCAGCCATGTGATTCACAAGGGTTAACAGTACACATACAGCTGTTTCTTACTTTCAGTACAGTATTCAATAAATTATATGAGATATTCAATAATTTATTATAAAATAGGCTTTGGATTAGATTATTTTGCTCACCTGTAGGCTAATTTAGTGTTCTGACACATTTAAGGTATAAGCTATGAGGTTTGGTAAGTGAATTTTTATTTTATTTTGTTTTATTTATTTATTTGTCAGAGAGAGTGAGAACAAGCAGAGGGAGTAGCAGGCAGAAGAAGCAGACTTCCCTGCCAAGTAGGAAGCCTGATGTGGGACTTGATCCCAGGACTTTGGGATCTTGACCTGAGCTGAAGGCAGACACTTCACCAGCTGAGCCATGCAGGTGACCCTACGTTAGTTGTATTAATGCGTTTTTGGCTTAGGATATTTTCAACTTAGGATGGGTTTTTCAGATCATAAGGAAGAGCTGTATTATGTATAAAAAAGGAAAGGAAGGGACGCCTGGGTGGCTCAGTTGGTTAGGCAGCTGCCTTCGGCTCAGGTCATGATCCCAGTGTCCTGGGATCGAGTCCCGCATCGGGCTCCTTGCTTGGCAGGGAGCCTGCTTCTCCCTCTGCCTCTGCCTGCCACTCTGTCTGCCTGTGCTCGCTCTCTCTCTCTCTCTAACAAATAAATAAATAAAATCTTAAAAAAAAAAAAAAAGAAAAGGAAAGGAATAAAGAAAAGGAATAAAAACTGCTGGGACAAATTCAAGTGCTAGAGTCTTTATCAGTATGCCTTTAGAACAGAGGCTTTGTTACTTGATTTTAGAACCTTAATTAAATCTGGGTGGTGCAGTTGGTTAAGTGTACAACTCTTGGTTTCAGTTTTGGCTCAGGTCCTGATCTCAGGGTCCTGAGATTGAGCCCCACGTTGGGCATTGTGACAGTTAAGATTCTCTCTCTTCCTCCTCCTAGTGTGTGCCATGTGTACACACTCTCTCTCTCAAATAAATAAATTTTTTAAAAATAAATAATTCCAGGTAGATAGTAATAGAAACTTGACATTGGTATAGCACAGTATTGGTAACAATCTAAGTATCTATCTGCAAGGAACTGTTGTGAATAAATTTTGGTGCTTCTGTATTTAAAGGGTTTGGGGCACCTGGGTCACTGAGTCAGTTAAGCATCTGCCTTTGGCTCAGATCATGATCCCAGGGTACTGGGGTTGAGACCATGTTTGGCTCCCCGCTCAGTGGGGAGTCTGCTTTTCTCTCCCCCTCTGCCCTTCCCCCTACTCACACTTTCTCGCTTGCTGTCTCTCAAATAAATAAAATCTTTTTTTTTTTTTTTTTTTTTTAAGATAGCTATGGTAGCTTTAATTCTGATACGGAATGATCACGAATATAATAAATAATAAAGGGAAAAGTAAGGTGTAGAACATAGCGTATAGTATACTTTCATTTGTAGGGAGAAAATAAATCTACTTACACAGATGTTATATAGCCATAGGATATCTAAAAGGATATGGAATTTGGTGATAGCAGTAAGGAGCACAACCTGATATGGTGAGCACTGGGTGTTACATGCAACTGATGAATTATTGGACTCTACGTCTTAAACTAGTGTACTATATGTTGGCTATTTTACTTGAAATAAAAGTAAATAAAGGATATGGTAGAAACATTGTATATCCTATTGTACCTTTTCTTTTTATGTGCTTTTGTTACCTATTCAAGTAAATAATTTTAAAATTTTCAAAGAAAGGAAGGACTCAGTAAATGTTGAATGACTGAGAAGTTACATTTTTGCTCAGGCAGTGATTTTACATTAGTAGAGCTATCCATACCTGGGGGCAGAAACTCCAGCAGGCCCAGTGCTATTTTAATGAGACACTTAAAAACTTAACTGGAATGATAAGGATATCCATTGTGTTTTATAAAATGTGTTCTGGGGGCGCCTGGGTGACTCAGTGGGTTAAGCCTCTGCCTTCAGCTCAGGTCATGATCTCAGGATCCTGGGATCGAGCCCTGCATCGGGCTCTCTGCTCAGTAGGGAGCCTGCTTCCCTCTCCCCCTCTGCCTGCCACTCTGTCTACTTGCCTACTTCTGAACTCTCTCTCTGTCAAATAAAATCTTTTTTTTAAAAAAATGTGTTCTGAATTTACATAGCAAAGTAAGAAAGGAGAATTTTTATTTTTTAAGAAAGGAGTAATTAACTTCCATGATTTATCATTCTTTCTGTCCTTAGAGGAAGCAACTTGTGTTAGTTATTTAATGATGCATAAGAGATTACCCAGAAGTTAGTGGATTAAAGCAATAGTAAGCAACTATTATCTGTTTCAGTTTATGTGGGTGGGAAGTTACAGAGCAGTTTAACACTGGGGCTTTCTGGCTTGGGTTCTTTTCTAAGGTTGCAATCAAGATACTGACTGGCTGGGGTGGCAGTGATCCAATTCCATGGTGGCTCCTTCTTGTGGCTGATAAATTCATGTTAGTGGTAGAAAGCCTCTGTTCCTGCCAATGTCAGCCTCTTCCAAGGCTGCTTGGATGTCCTCATGATACAGCAGCTGGTGTCTCCCAGAATAAACAGTCCCAAGAGAACAGTGAGAAGTCACAGCCCCATCTATGACCTTTTCTCAGAAGTCACTCATCATCACTTCCTCCTCATTCAACTGGTCACTCTTTTAACACTAACTAGTGTATTGCAATATAGTTCTGACACTAACCATCCAGAGTTAATGCAGACCCCACAAGTCACAGGCCCGGTTCACAACAAGACTGGCGTCCCTTTAATCTTTGTGGATTTTGTTGTGGTGGTGGTAGTTGTTGTTTTTAAGTAGGTTCCATGCCCAACATAATGCTTGAACTCGTGACCCTGAGATTAAGAGTCACATGCTCTATGGACTGAGACAGCCAGGAGCCCCAAGACTGCCCTCACTTTAGAAGACAGCCACACTTAGGAGGATTCCCAGGCCTCCTGCACTTCTGATCAGCTGGCTGCAAATTTAGGGGTTCTCACAACCCTGGTAGAACTGAATTTTGGTTTCACTGGTTTTCTTTGTTTTTCTTTTTTCTCTATTGTTTATGTCTGCTCTGATACCCTGATACTTAATTTTTCCTTTGTCCTGGCTAGCTTTGGATTTAGTTTATTCTTTCTCTAGTTCCTTAAAGTGTAAAGTTAGGTTGTTGATTTGAGATCTTTTTTATTGTAAGCATTTATAGCTATAAATTTCCCTCTTAGCACTGCTTTACTGCATCCCATAAGTTTTGGTTTGTTGTGTTGTTTTCATTTATCTCAAGGTATTTTCTAATTTCCCTTGTCATTTTTCTCTTTGACCCATTGATTGTTTCGGACTCTTGTTTAAAGTTTTCCTCCCAGGACAAAGGCCAGTCAAATTCTTTATCATACCCTGATTCATTGTTAGAGGAGACTACAGGAGGATGTGAATACTAGGAGGCCTGGGCATCCTCCTAAGTGTGGCTGTCTTCTAATGTGAGGGCAGTCTTGGGGCTCTTGGCTATCTCAATCCGTAGAGCATGCAACTCAACAATAACTGGAGCCCGTCTTGGAAGCTGACTATACCCAGAGTCATTTGAGGCAAGTCTGGTTAGCCCAAGTAGTATATTAAAAATTCTGATTTCCCATTTTTTCCTCCCAGTAAGTCACATTTTCTAATACAAAGTTACTTTATTTGTATAATCAATAGCACTAAACAAGTGATCTCAAAGACCCAGAAGTGCCTTGTGTAAGTCATCAACTTTATAGGGATATATTTGAAGATTTTGTAGATCAGTGTGTGTAGTTTCGGTTTTGTTACTTAAGATTTTTTTTTTTCTTTGTTAGAGAGAGAGAGAGAGCGCACAGGTAGACAGAGTGGCAGGCAGAGGCAGAGGGAGAAGCAGGTTCCCTGCCGAGCAAGGAGCCTGATGTGGGACTCGATCCCAGGATGCTGGGATCATGACCTGAGCCGAAGGCAGCTGCCCAACCAACTGAGCCACCCAGGCGTCCCCCTATTTACATTTTAACTCTTGTTGGCTAACTGTATTTAACAACCCTGCTCTTCATTCATTTATTCAACAAATTTTTATCAAGTAGTTATGTGGGTCACATACTAGTCTGGGTGCTTGGGATTCATTGGTGAACAAAACAGTTTCCTTCCTGATGACACTTAAATGTTATGTTACGTTCCGTTATATTTTTTTAATAATTTTTTTAAAGATTTTATTTATTTGACAGAGATCACAAGTAGGCAGAGAGGCAGGCAGAGTGAGAGGGGGAAGCAGGCTCCCCACTGAGCAGAGAGCCCGATTCAGGGCATGATCCCAGGACCCTGAGATCATGACCCACCGAGCAGAAAGCAGAGGCTTTACCCACTGAGCCACCCAGTTGCCCCTAAAGATTTTATTTTATTTTTTTTTAGTATTTTATTTATTTGTCAGAGAGAGAGGGAGCGAGCACAGGCAGACAGAGAGGCAGAGGCAGAGGGAGAAGCAGGCTCCCTGCCGAGAAAGGAGCCCAATGTGGGACTTGAACCCAGGACGCTGGGATCATGACCTGAGCCGAAGGCAGCCGCTTAACCAACTGAGCCACCCAGGCATCCCAAGATTTATTTTTAAGTGATCTCTACACCCAGCATGATGCTCAGACCCATAACCTTGAGATCGAGAGTTGGATGCTTCATTGATCGTGCCAGCCAGGCACCCCTGGAGCTTATATTTTAGGTAACACAGTAAATGAGAAACATAATAAATATCTTACGAAGTAGGTTAAATAGTGTTACATGCCATGGATAAAAGGAAAAGTAAATAGGGTAAAGGGGAATGGTAGAGTGTGTCTGTGGGTGGGATTGAGGGACAGTATAATCTTTTTTTTTTTTTTAGAGTTCTTTTTTTTTTTTTTTAAAGATTTTATTTATTTATTTGACAGATAGAGAGATCACAAGTAGGCAGAGAGGCAGGCAGGGGAGGGGGAAGCAGACTGCCCGCTGAGCAGAGAGCCTGATGTGGGACTCGATCCCAGGACCCTGAGATTATGACCTGAGCCAAAGGCAGCGGCTTAACCCACCGAGCCACCCAGGCGCCCCAGGGACAGTATAATCTTAAACAGGGATCAAAGTAGGCTTTACTGAGAAAATGACATTTAAGTTAAGACTTGAGGTGAGGGGACTAGCTATGTGGATACCTGGGAATATTCAGTACAAACGTTATAAGGTTGAAGAATGCCTGACATTCTAGGAAGAGCAAGGAGTCCAATGTGGTTAGAGCACATGTTAGAGGAGGAGATAGAGATAGAGTTGGGGTCAGAAGAGATATGGTGGAAGGTGGTGTAGATCTTCGGGAGAATTGTAGGTCGTGGTCAGAACTATGGCTTTAGTACTAAGCTACTATTACTCATTCACTTTTCAGTAGGTTCTACAGTTTGTGATCCATGTTTGTGTTTAGAGTGAATAAAGTTGAATGGTGACTGAGTGAATGTGAAACTGGTTATTTTGGGGGTTTTGTTTGGTTATTATT
>ML103388.1:30500-62623 GCA_003697995.1 Taxidea taxus jeffersonii
TTTTTTTTTAAGATTTTACTTATTTATTTGAGAGAGGGAGAAGCAGTCTCTCCCCACTTAGCAGGGAGCCCAATGCAGAACTTGATCCCAGTACCCTGGGATCATGAGCTGAGCCAAAGGCAGATGATTAACCAGTTTAGTTACCCAGGCGCCCGAAATTGGGCCTTGTGAAGAGAAAACAGGCTTATGATATTCTAACATTATTGCCTAATATGAAGATATAGATTGAGGGGAAGGTGGGGTTTATATATGATGAAGTTTATAAGGTAGTCTAAATAGGTTCCCTTTTAGGAAAAGGTGCTCTTTCGTGCTTATTTGGTTTATATAGAATTCTTTTAGTGTATTTCCTCCTGGAAGGGACTAGTATGTATCTTCTTCCCACCTCAACAGTACTGAGAGTTATCTTGCCATTACAATTGAACTGCAGGGGGGCCCACCTGGGTGGCTCAGTCGGCTAAGCAGCTACCTTCAGCTTAGGTCATAATTCCAGGATCCTCCTCAGCAGGGAGCCTGCTTCTCCCTCTCCCTCTGCTGCTCCCCCTGCTTGTGCTCTCTTGCTCTCCCTCTCTCAAATAAACCCCCCCCCCCAAAATAATAATAATTGAACTGCAGAACAGGCTAATGGCTGGTGCAAGCTTTGAGTTGGCCTGAGTAAGGTTCTATAATGAAACAGCTCTATTGCCCATGGTGTTTCTAAAGGCTCTTCTGTGGATCTTCTGTATTTTGTTACTCTTAACTTCTGTTGCTTTTGCAACAAGTGCAAATTCTGTGATTCTCTTCCTCGGGACTTGATTCTGAATTAATTTACATTTGCCTTTACTTCAAGTATAGTTTACACAGTGTTATGTTAGTTTCAGATATACAGTACAGTGACTCAGCAATTCCATACATTACCCGGTGCTTATCACCATTATCCTCTTTAATCCCCATCACCTATTTCATCCATCCTGCCACCCACTTCTCTGGTAAGCATCAGTTTGTTCTCTGTAGTTAAGAGTCCATTTCTTGGTTTCTCTTTTTCCTTTGCTCAACTTTTTGTTTCTTAAATTCCACATATGAGTGAAATCATAATGTATTTGTCTTTCTCTGATTTATTTCACTTAGCATTATACTCTTTAGCTCCCCATGTTGCAGATGGCAAGATTTTGTTCTTTTTGGCTTGTTCAGCTTTTTGGTCTTTTGACTTTCATTCAGCTTATGGCTGAATAATATTCCATTGTGTGTGTATGTATATATATGTGTATATATATATTTATACATATATCTTTATCCACTCTTCTATCAGTGAACACTTAGGCTTCCTAATTGGGCTGTTGTATATAATGTTGCTGAGCTATAAACATAGGGGTATATGTGTCCCTTTGAATTAGTGTTTTTGTATTTTATGGATGGATACCTAATAGTGCAATTACTGGATTGCAGGGTAGTTTCATTTTTAACTTCTGAGGAACCTCCATACTGTTTTCCACAGTGGCTGTACCAGTTTGCATTCCTACCGACGGTGCAAGATGATTCCTTTTTCTTCAAATCCTTGCCAACACTTGTTTCTTACGTTTTTTATTTTAGTCATTCTGACAGATGTGAAGTGATACCTCATTGTAGTTTTGTTTTTCATTTCCCTGATGATGAGTGATGTTGAGCAGCTTTTCATGTGTCTTTTGGCCGTCTGTATGTCATCTTTGGAGAAATGTCTGTTCATGTCTTCTGCCCGTTTTTTAATTGGATTTTGGGGTTTTTTGGTGTTGAGTTGTGTCTATGTATTTTGGAAACTAATCCTTTATTGGGTATGTCATTTGTAAATTTGTAAATATATTCTCCCATTCAGTAGGTTGCCTTTTAGTTTTGTTGATTGTTTCTTTCGCCTTTTGTATGGTGTAGTCCCAATAATTTATTTTTGCTTTTATTTCCCTTGCTGTAGAAGACCTATCTAGAAAAATGTTACTATGGCTGATGTCAGAGACATTACTGCCTGTGATCTCTTCTAGGATTTTTATGGTTTCGGTTCTTACATTTAGGTCTTTAATACATTTGAGTTTACTTTTTTTTTTTTTAAGATTTTATTTATTTCACAGAGATCACAAGTAGGCAGAGAGGTAGGCAGAGAGAGAGAGGAGGAAGAAGGCTCCCCACTGAGCAGAGAGCCTGATGCGGGGCTCGATCCCAGGACCCCGAGATCATGACCTGAGCCGAAGGCAGAGGCCCAACCCACTGAGCCACCCAGGCGCCCCAGTTTACTTTTGTTTATAGTGTAAGAAGGTGGTCCAGTTTCATTCTTTTGCATGTAGCTATCCTGTTTTCCCAACACCATTTATTGAAGAGACCACCTTTTTCTCATTGGACAGTCTTTCCTGCTTTGTTGAAGATTAATTGACTATGTAATTGTGGGTTTATTTCTGGATTTTCTATTCTGTTCTGTTGACCTATGTGTCTTTTTTTGTGCCAGTACCATACTGTTTTGATTACTGCAGCTTTGTGATATTCTTTTTTGTAAGATTTATATATTTGAGAGAGAGAGTGCATGTGAGCATGTTGAGGGGCAGAGGGAGAGAGAATTTCAAGAGGAATCAGTGCTGAGCCCGACATAGGGCTCTATCACACAACCCTGAGATCATGACTGGAGCTGAAATCGAGTCAGATGCCCTAACTGACTGAGCCACCCCGGAACCCTTGGACATGTGTATCTCTTATAATACAAGTTTTTATATAAATCTAACTTTTTTGTATTGTGCTTATATATTTTTTTTGACTATTGCTGCTTTTCTGATGACAATACTGAATTTGGTGTTATGGTTGGACATTTTCTTTTAGACAGTGTATATCTAAAATATATCTAAAATATCTTTTCTTTCTATGTGTTTTTAAATATCATCTTTAAAAGTTAGCTCATGCAGAAGTACTTGTCTTAACCTCCCTGCTTTTAATTTATTTTTTATTTCCAGGTATTCTGTGTTGTCTCCTGGAGTAAGTAGTCCTTTTATCCTGCCACTTGCCCTATTCTTGAAATGTGGATACCTCTTCTCTACATGTTTTACCTCCATGGTTTGGATTGGAAAAGGCTGCTTTCCTTTTTGTTCCTTTTCTCAGATTCAACATTGAGAGGCTTCTAGGATGCAGTTGTCTTGCCAAGTTCTCCAGAAAGAAAGAAGCAACTGATACACATGTTCTGCTTTTTGCTTGATTACAAAGAAATTATTTTGGAAGCTGAAGCTGATGCTTAATTTGAAATAGGTGCTTAGATATTGGTGCATGTTAATCTTTACCTTTTGTTCCAAACAAGAAGACTAAATACATAGCAAGTATGGATGGTTTCAGGGTTTTTTTTGTTGGTTGGTTTTTTTTTTTAATGTCTTCCATTTTCGGCCACTGTCATAAGCACAGTCAAATCTGCAAGGAGTAAATTCCAAATACGTGTTCTAATATGAAATGAAAGAGATGCTTAAAAACTACAAATATTAAATATCTAAATTGTGACTCATCCTTGAAGTACATTTGCTGGAAAAGAACAAAAGCCCAATTTTGCAATAAAACCTTTGATGTGATAAAGAAGCATAAAGACAACATGATTCAAGGTTAACAGAGTCTGTCAAATATACGTTTACATGTGCAAATCTACATTTTGGATGAGAAGAGGGATTTTTCTCCTAGAGAAGGAAGCTGTTGCTGGCTTCTGTCTCAGAAGTCTTTGGACATTTCGTGTTTTTAAATGATTTTTCACTTTTCTAAGGAAGGACCACGTTGTACATTTGCTAACCTTATGAATGCATGGTTGAGTTTACTGAAAGTTCGGAAAAGGAAACAGAACAGCTTCAAGTCCAGTGATGGAACCCTGTTCACCTCCCTCAGATGAGAGGCTCCTATATTGCAAATTACTTCATTCTTTTTTTGTGGATTCTTACATAGCACTTGAGACATGGAAACACGCTGCTAAGCAGGAATAAGTGTGGCTTAAGTGGTTTTTCTGTTCAGAAAATACAGTGGATCCTCTGGTATGACCTGCCTTCAACTTTGGGCATGAAGGAATGGAAATGAAAAACATTTCTAGAGAATTCCTTTCCCCTGAGAAAAAGAAGCAAAAATGCCTTATGCAGCTCCATCTGACTTTATGGCATCTTACATTCTGTAGCTCCTGTTTTCTAAAAGCATAAATAACTTTATTCCTTTGACCCAAGATGGGTATTCAGATGTTTGGTTTATTTTTTTAGGTGAGATGTAATGTTAGGCTGCAAAGGCTGGGACTCAGGTAACATTCCCTGGTTGGAACTGAACTTACTCATCAGAGAATGGACTTCAGTAGCAATGTTCCCACATTTGTGGTTGATTTAGAAGAAATTCGAGGTCTGGAAAACACTCCAAACAAGAAAAATAGTTCAATAAAAATATGGATCTTCCTCTTCTCTGTAAAGCTTATACCATGTGATGAACAGACTGTAATGTAAAGCTATTCTTGCTTCCAAATCAACAGAGGACCACTGTATGAATTGTCAGCTCTTTACATAAGAAGGAGGAAACTGAGTCTTTGTGAGAAAAAATTTGAAACTTAGATGTAATTAAGAACAAATTGCCTTAGGTCATAATCTGTGATTTAGGGAATTTGCCCAGGGTCACACATGCTATGATACTAAAAACTTAGGGCAAATTTACCCCCCAAAATTTAGCAGTGACAGAAATGGCCAAAAATGCTAATTGTTGAGCACTTTAGTGATTAAATTGGTCAACCTATATGAATTGGCATAAGAAAGCTTTTTAGTAAAAATGATTACATAATATAGATACAGTTTCCTTTGAGGGCATATACTGAGTGGTACAGCATAGAAATAACTTTGGATAAAGGTAACTTAAATGTTTCTCTAAGTAACTTCTCAGTCAACTTCTTGATATTTGCTTTAATATTTTGGAATTGTTAAAGACAGAAAGGAACCTCCATACATGAGTCCCATTGGTATGTTGAGAATTTATATCTTTAGTTGTCTGTTATCCATCTTCCCCATGCCCTTTTGGAAGTGTTTTGGGTAGGACCATTTGGCAGGGGATAGGGACTTCATACTGTCAGCTCCAGTGAAACCATCTCTGTTCCATTTGTTTGAGTATATATCAGACTCATCTTCTCCAGTTGCTTTGTATTTTTTATTTCACAGCTAAAATCACTGTTGAATGCTCTCATTCAAGTTGTTCTTTGCATCTTTAGTGGTTGTCACCAGAAAGCATCTAACAAAATGGGTCTATGCCAGTTGTACTAGCCCAGTGTTTACTTAATATGCCTACATTTTCCCCTTGGGCTATTTTGTTCCCTTCTTGATGGGAAAAGCTGTTATTTTAGGCAGGACTACACCTCGACCAGTAGCTATGTCTACTTACTTCCCTTTCCTCATCCATGTCAGCTGGCAGTTTTTCTTTTAAAAAGTTAAAAACGGGATATGTGCAATAGAAATATATATATATATGTATATTTTAATACTTGTGGACAAATGTTACAAGTTGTTTAAGAACAACAAAATCACCAATGTCTTCCATTTTGAGATGTGTATAGTTTTGTAAGCATTAGTGCTTGGTAGCATATTGTAGTGCCATGTTAGGGGTTAGTGCATGAGCCTAGTAATAATTTAAACTCCAGGATGAATTATTGATAATAACCAATAGTGTAAAATGAGTGGAAAATCGAGACTTTTCTTTTTTCATAAATATCAGAATCATGATATTCTCCCTGGGGAAAGGAGATTAAGGCCAAAAAGACTCATTTATGAATAGAACTGTGGGATCACAGTGTAAAATACCATGTCTGAGGAGAGTGAAGCTTTCTCTGAGGTAGCTGGAAACCAGCTGCCTTTGTGTCTTAAGAAACCTCATATCAAAATGAGGCCCCATTTCATGATTCTGCTTTGTTCTCTTAGTTTGAGATGAGATTGTTCTTATGCTGTTTTAACATGGTGTGTCTTGTAAGTTTATTATTTAATCCACTCCTTTTGCATCAAATTATTTTTTATTTTGCATGTGTTTCTGAGATGCTGTGTTAGTCAAGTACTTTTCTAATCTGCAGACCATTTACATTTCCTGTCTGCAGCTTCCTAATTGTTCGGGAAGAACGCTGGTCAGTAGTTCAGTGTCCTACATTAATTTGTCACGGGCTTTTCCTGTTTCACAACCTGAATTGTGTGTTGATGGGATTCCAGACCTTTTCACAAGAATTGGAATGTAGCTAGATGGAGCCTGAGCAGGTTGTCATGTAATAACTGTCTCTCTTGCTTGGTTATAGTAAGCCACCTCAGACAGCTTTCACTTTTTCCTGCTTGTAAAAATAAAAGTTGTTTTGTCCCAAAAGTGTAAGGTAGCTTTCTGTGGAAAAGAAATTCCTACTTCTAAAAGCTGCCTTGAGAACTTGGAAAAGGCAGTTTTCTGAGGTGATTTTTAAATCTCAGTATTAGGAGAGTTCAGGATTTATTGACACAGATTCTACAGTTACCATGATGAGACACAAAACTAACGTGTCTCCAGTACAAAAGTAGCTCAAGCAAGTAGACTCTGCAGCAGCAGATATCCAGGGACCCCGGTTTAGATCAGAGTGTACTTAAAGTAATTGTACTCTTGGATCTAGTAGTTCAGTGCCTGGGAGAATCCATTTCCAAAAAGCATTTAAATATTTTGAAAAATACCTCTGAAAAGATAATGAATGCAAAATAGCACAGTATATAGGAAAGGATATTTCCTGTTGCAAAAAAAAAAAAATAATAAAAGCCATAAAACGAATAATGATTTTCAAGAGGTAGAATCTTAGTAGCAATAACAGTTTTGCATGTATAGCAGATTGTATTAGCAAAGTTGTACAATAGAAATAATATTACTACTTGAGTTGGTGAAGCTCTGTGACCAGCAGAATTGCACCAAAGGAAGATGTTTTAGGTAAAGAACATATAAAAGGTACTTTAAAAACTGAATGTATATGAATATATCATTGTGTGAGAAATAGCAACTTCTGTGTAAGTTAAAGGTTAGAGACCCTCTTTGTTTCCTAAAGCAGAGGGTTAGAGCCACTGAATCAAATTTTTCTAGTGGTTAATTAACCTGGAAACATGTGCTCCTACTGATGTAGCCCCACTGACATCATCAAATGGGGATTTTGCTTATGTACTTGTCAGCAACAGGCGTTTATTGAAGAGCCTACTTTGTGCTCTGTCACCTTTTCTTTTCTCCTTTAGTTCTCTGGGTGCATTTTAAGAATGGAAAAGTTTGGGGGGGTGTGTGTACGTCTGTTTGTTTGGGTTAAAAACAAACCAAGAACTTGGATAGCTGGCTTTTCCTTATGCCTGTGGTTAGTTTAGGGGAGTTAGAATTTAAAGATGTAAAGCAAAGGATTGAACAGAATAGCCAAAGACAGCATGTTGGTTTTATAAACCTTATCTGATGTACATGTGCTGAGGATTTTGGTCTGTGACTCTTTATTTTAATAAGAGCCCAGGAAACTAGTGTTTTGATCTGAGGAATCTCACACCTCCCATCAGGATATAATAGTAAAATGGAAGCTGACTTCTTACTCCCTTTTACCTTGTGTTCATTTTGGCCATTAGCACCTTTGAAGGTGCCTGAAAAGATTGGGTCTATGTTCCCTTGTTTTCCCAGGGGAAAAAACTAAAAGTAGAATGGATTTTTAAAAAATAGTGCCTCTTGAATATTTCATTCTTCTATGGCAACTCCAGAGGATAGGGAGAAGACTATTATATTAAATTGATTATAGCTCCTCTTTAAATGTCCTACGCCATCAGTTGGTGTTAGAGACATTGGAATAACCAAGCAATATTCAGTCATCTGCACGATCATGAGGACACCGCTGTGTATTATAGTGATGTCAACAATTTAGTTACTTAAAACAATTAAAGACTACCCTTAACAGCCACGTTAGTAGTTGTAAATGCTAAAATGTACTACAATTTTTGTAGTCTCTATGCGGTTATTACTTTTCAATGTTGGTGTAGTCTGATGTTTACTCTTTTGTGTACCTGTGATATGCAAAATATGAAGAGACCCTTGGCCTCCAGTTTACATTCTCATGGTGCTGCTGGTGCAAGCAAATTGCTTCTAGTTTATTCAGAACATTGCTTGGCTGTTAACCGTACCCTATTTGGAAGAATCCCTTGGCCGATAGTTTTCAGAAGCAGGAGTCCATGCTAAATTTCAGGGCATTGATTTTGAGTTTACATATATCAGCTCTGCTGTTCATAAACTCCTTTTCCCCAGGGGCTGTGCAGATAAAGTTCATTAATGTGAATCAGAAACCATTCTGCCTAAGAGCATCTTCACCATCTTTACACAACCTATGCTCTTCTATGCTATAGCTATCAGTAAATGGCCAAGAAAACTTACTCCTCCAAAAGACTACACATCTCTCAATTCTCTTTCTTTTCCCAGAGTTTTTACATCATTCTCTACCCAGAAGGGCCAGCATTTGCAATTAGGCCTTTTGTAATTAAGTAGTGGTCATCATTTTAACCTTTTTGTGTGTGACTCTGTACCTCTGTTCTGAAGCAGCATTGTGATGTGGAGCACCTGCCCTGCCTGCATTTCTAAGCAATCACTTTCTTAACCCACATTTTCAGTTGAAACTTGCATGCATCCTAGTTACTGCCCCTAATTCCTCTGAATCAGGGGTCTTTTCTGCATGTTTATTAAAACTGGGTCTGAACAAAAGTACAAGCAATAGTGGCAGGCCTAGAACTCTGATTTTAGAGTATTGCTATTATAATGCATGATTGAAAATGTGTTACGTGGTGACTAGTAGATATATTTATGCATTTATTAATGAAGCAATAGAGACTTAAACCAATAGTCTGAATTTACTGTTTGGATTATTTTCATTTTCTAATTAAAGATTATCTTAACTTCCATTGAAAATGGGAGCTAGAAGATAAACAGGGGCAACCACAAGACATTCAAACTGTCAGGAATAGAGAGCATGATAGTGCTCACCCTCTAACCTCTTGCCTGGTTCCCTTAGTCCCTAAGCATGTTTAAAAGCAAAACAAAGGCACAAACTAAGCATGTTGAATAAATAAGCTGCTATGGCTATATTAATCAGAAAGGTGCAGAGTTTTAGAAAGAGTAGGGAATTAGCAGTGTAGAATATATAAAATAACGAAGTATAGGCTTTGTCTGATAAAATTTACGTGGCTTACGTTTGGATCTCTTAAAACTTGTATCTTGGAAGTGAATGGAAGCAATACACACATATTTCAGATGTTCCAGGATATTTGGATAACCAACCAACTCTTCGGGATGCTGCTGGTACCAGCCGGCCGGCCATGAAGGTTCCCTGCAGCAAAGGAGACTACTCCATTGTGCTAAAAATACCAACACATCTTTGGTTTGGGTTTTCTTTTGTTACTGTATTATATAAATGTTTTATTTTTAAAATTTTATAGCCAGGGGTTTATCCATGATATTTTTGCTCAGACTGCATAATTTGTTGCCTAATGCTTTTGATGCCAGGTAAACTGCAGGTTTTCCCACTTTTGAAAAAAGGAAAAACCTTGCCATTTATTTCCTTGCTTGATGAAGAAAATAGATCAATTTATTGTGATAGCTTAAAATTTTTTATTAGATTCCTTTGAAAATAACCCTGTTAAGTGCAAATGATCATGACAAATAATATACAAATGGAATTTGTAGCTGAATGGCATAAACAGAAGAGAATTCAGAGTTAGACCAGATGATTCTCACTAGGCCCCTCCCAGGTTTCATGTTCCATGATTGAAAAATAATTTTTCTTAAGCCATTTTAACCCGTTCTCTTTGCTGTGGGATTTCACTCCAAATGCCTTTGGGAATGTTTAAGTGTAAGTGGTAACTTTCTAGTGGTTCAGAACTGAATTAGACTTACAGTCATTGCAGTGTTTAGTCTCCACTTAAGTATAGGAAGTGAGATAATTATTTCCCATTTGTAAATTTGCTTCTTGCCACATACTGATTACATCTGCCAACCAACAAAACCAGTAAAGATACAAGGAAGGAGTTTCAACTCTGTGCCCATTATTCCACAAAAGTGTATAGTTAAAAAACCAAACATCACAGATTTCTCTAGGAACTTCTATGCCTAAACCACCTTTAAAATCAAAATAGATATCGTAAGGTTACTGACAATTCAAAAGGTTTTCTCTCTCTTGCTGATGGTATGCTATGCCATCAGTTTTCCTCCCAGAGATAAGAATGGTATTCTGGCAATACATTATGGTCAGTCCTCAAATAACAATAAGAGTCTTGGCACATACCTTAAAACCACCCATCACTTAACAGAGTCATACTATATTGCAGTATCATTCACATATTTTTATTTACCATCCTACAAGTACAGTTGCTCACTATTTTCTACTTGCTGTTCCGTATTTTCTTCATTACACCATTGGTATATAATGTTAAAAAGAATTTCACTAAATGTTTATAAAGTATTACAAAAGGCAGCTTTTTAATCTATGCATCCTTGGGATTTCATAAATTTTATTATTTGATGTAAAAGGGAACTACTATACGAGTTGGAAACTCTGCACCTGTGTGCGTGTGTGCGTGTGTGTATATATTTTGGCAATAAAGCAGCATGGGCTGAGAATGCACTGAAACTTCACTGTGTTAGTCATTACTTGGAATGGGTAGTTTTTTTAAACTAATTTTTTTGTTGATTATTTTTAAATATTTTTAATTTATTTATCAGAGAGAGAGCGGGAACGAGCACAGGCAGACAGAATGGCAGGCAGAGGCAGAGGGACAAGCAGGCTCTCTGCTGAGCAAGGAGCCTGATGTGGGACTCAATCCCAGGACGCTGGGATCATGACCTGAGCCGAAGGCAGCTGCTTAACCAACTGAGCCACCCAGGCGTCCCTGTTGTTTCTTTCTTTTCTTTTATTTATTTATTTGTTTGTTTGTTTAAGAGAGAGCACGAGCTCAGGCTGACAGAGTGGTAGGCAGAGGGAGAAGCAGGCTCCCTGCCGAGCAAGGAGCCCGATGTGGGACTCGATCCCAGGACGCTGGGATCATGACCTGAGCCAAAGGCAGCCGCTTAACCAACTGAGCCACCCAGGCGCCCCTTTATTTATTTATTTAAAGATTTTATTTATTTATTTGACAGATCACAAGTAGGCAGAGAGGCAGGCGGGGGGAGGGGGGTGCGGAAAGCAGGTTCCCTGCTGAGCAGAGAGTCCGATGCGGGGCTCGATCCCTGGACCCTGGGATCATGACCTGAGCTGAAGGCAGAGGCTTAACCCACTGAGCCACCCCGGTGCCCCATATTTTTTTTAAAGATTTTATTTATTTGTTTGACAGACAGTGATCACAAGTAGGCAGAGTGGCAGGCAGAGAGAGAGGAGGAAGCAGGCTCCCTGCTAAGCAGAGAGCCCGACTCGGGGCTCGATCCCAAGACCCTGGGATCATGACCTGAGCCGAAGGCAGAGGCTTTAACCCACTTAGCCACCCAGGCGCCCCTAAACTAATTTTTAAAAAGATTTTATTTGCCAGAGAGGGAGGGAGAGACCATAAGCTGGGGGGAGAAGTAGGCTCCCCGCTGAGCAGGGAGCCTTAATGTAGGACTCAATCCCAGGACCCTGGGATCATGACCTGAGTTGAAGGCAGATACTTAACCAACTGAACCACCCAGGTATCTCAGAATGGGTAATTTCTAATAATGCAGTAGATGCTCCAGGTGTCAGGAAAGACCAAAGATCAGGGTGTTGATAAGTTGTAGCAATCTCTGCTGTAGTCCAAGGGAAGTGGCAGCCATGTGAACAAAAAGGCATTCCATTTAAGTTTAGGTCATTCCCTACCTTTAGGGCTAACCTTATGCTAGGTATGAGCAAATGTTTAGTTTTTTTAAGACTTTGAGAGAGAGAGCACAATTGGTGGAGAGGCAGAGGAAGAATGCCCATTCAGCAGGGAACCTGACATGGGGTTTCATCCTGAGCCGAAGGCAGACTCTTAACTGGAGCCACCCCAAAATGTTTAGTTTCTGATAAGGAAATAGTGAGCTAAGTATAATAATGTTTAAACTATTGCAGGGAATCTTTCCTATCTAAAGCATATAAACCAGGAGCGCCTGGGTGGCTCAGTGGGTTAAAGCCTCTGCCTTCGGCTCAGGTCATGATCCCGGGTTCCTGGGATCGAGTCCCGAATCGGGTTCTCTGCTCATCGGGGAGCCTACTTCCTCCTCTCTCTCTGCCTACTTGTGATCTCTGTCAAATAAATAAAATCTTTAAAAAATAAAGTATATAAACCATTTTAAATGCTTTATATTGAATATTAGAGGCTTAACACTGTAATTGAGAAGAGAGGAATGCTTGGGTAGCCCAGTTGGTTAAGCTGCTGCCTTCGACTCTGGTCATGAGCCTGCATCTCCCATGGCCTGCAGCTCCCCATTTGTGCTCGTGTGCTCTCTCTTTCTGACAATAAAAATCTTTAAAAAAAGAGAACCTTCTTGGGGAGCCTGGGTGGCTCAGTGGGTTAATTGACACTTGATTTCAGCTCAGGTCTTGATCTGAGGGTTGTGAATTTAAGCTCCACGTTGGGCATGGAGCCTACCTTAAAAAAAAGAAGAGATCTTTCTTGACTCAGGGGAAAGTTTTTAAATTTAAAGTAAGAAAGTAAATGTTACAAACTTCCTTGGGATTGGCTACTGTCAAGTGGAGAGGAACAAAAGCTACGTGGTATTTGTGGTATGATTACTAATGTAGTAATAGTTCCTTCCTGTGATTTATGACTAATCATTTAGCAAACACTGATATACTTCACTCCCAGGTACTGTGCTAGATGTTAGGGTTACAAAAATGGAGATAGTTTCTGCTGTTAACTCAGGAGCTTAAAAGTTTACAACTCGGGACACCTGGGTGGCTCAATTGGTTAAGCGGCTGCCTTTGGCTCAGGTCATGGTCCCAGTGTCCTGGGATCGAGTCCCACATCAGGCTCCTTGCTCAGCGGGGAGTCTGCTTCTCCCTCTGCCTCTGCCTGCCACTCTGTCTGCCTGTGCTCTCTCTCTCTGACAAATAAATAAACAAAATCTTTAAAAAGTTTACAACTCAGGAAGAACTTCAGTATGCAGTTTTTTCTTATAACTATGGAATTTTGAAAATGCTTTTATTCAACATATACACAGTGCTAAATTATTTCAAACTAGCAAAATAGACTTAGTATCTGTTAGTATCAGTCAATCATTGATGTTTCAAAGACTCATAGGAACTCTTATTAAACCACCTGAAGGTATCCTTTAAAAGGATTGTTTAAAAAGTCAACCATGTGAGAGGCTATCAATTAGTGTAAATTTATGGAAGGTGTAATATCAGAATTATAAATGGACATGCCCTTTGACTTTCCCACTGTAAGAATCACTCCTACAGAAATACCAGTACAGATCTGCAAAGATAGGTATAAGGATCCAATATAAGATGGTTATTTTCTGATATATTCACCTCACAGAATCATGTAGGTAGTTTGTGTATGGGCTAGTATGGAAAGTTATGACATTTATTGTGTGAAGAGCAGGTTGCAGAATAATACGAAAAATGAAACTGCCTTTGTTTTATGTCTATACATGTACATCCATATGCATCAAGATTATTATTTACTGAGCACCTAGTATGTGCTAAGCACTGCTGTAATTACATTAGATGTATTCATTAATTCATTTAATCTTCACTATACCCGTTTTTTTTTAAAGATTTTATTTATTTATTTGACAGGCAGAGATCACAAGTAGGCAGAGAGGCAGGCAGAGAGAGAGGAGGAAGCAGGCTCCCTGCTGAGCAGAGAGCCCAGTGCAGGGCTCGATCCAATGACCTGAGCTGGAGGCAGAGGCTTAACCCACTGAACCACCCAGGCGCCCCTGTTTTTTAAGATTTATCTTTACACCCAATGCGAGGCTTGTACTCACAACCCCGAGATCAAGAGTAGCATGCTCTTTTTGAATTTATTATTCCAAGAAGTTTCATTTTTTAATTTAGCTGTTTTTGTGCCTTCAACACTTTTGCAATGATTTACTGCTCCTCACTAAGGAAAGAACACTTGCTCCTGCACACGTGGAGCTACCCCAGGCCCTGCTTATGCGTTTTCTTGTTCTAGACCACCTAGTAAGAACTGCAGGTCTCACCGCATGGACTTCTGGAAGTCAGCCTAAGCACATCCCACATGTGGATTTGGGGGCTTTTGTAAAGGTAAATGATTCTATTACCAGGGATTTGGGATAGCCTAGTTTTGTTAGAGGCTGTATTATAGGACAGCCTTCAACGGTATGTCAAATGCTGCACCATTCTGAATGCCTATGGGTGCTGTCCCCAGAAAAGTGGAAGCCAAACCTAGTTGTTAATCCCTCTTTTACAGGAAAAGTTGAAATAAATTCTTCATGTTCATGGCTAATATGTATCAGACCACAATGTGAATCCAAATAGTTTGGCTCCGGAGCCTGCTCGCTTCCCAGCATTCTATCCTATGCCTCTCAAAGATGGAAAGGGAAGTAAGTGTACCTTGCACCCTTTATTTTGTCTGTCTTATATCTATGAATTTTTTTTCTAGAGTAAGCATGTAATTTCTATTGGGGCGGTGGGGGGACTATTTAAAACCAGCCAGCTTAATTTGATGTTAACTTTTAAGCATTTAACTTTCCATTTATTTTTCTGCCAAATCAGCAAATTCAGCAAAACAGTTAATTAAGAACATACCCATAGACAATAAAAACTCCAGGATGACTCAATATATTATTAATTAGGTCCATTCTTTAGGAGTAGAAAGTTAGAGTTCTTCTGGTACTGTTTGTTGCCAGAGTCTTCACCCTTACTTATGGAATCAAATTTTGCAACTTGAAAGCATAAAGCAAATCAGAATTTCCTTGTTTAAAATATTTTAAAGGGAAATGGCCTTAAGGCAGTGTAAAGTGGAAAGAATAAGAAAATGGCTCCTAGCTACATCTGAACCAAGTCCAATTTTCTATGCACCACCACTTGGCTAGACCATGTCTGGATTGTGCTCTTGCCAGTGCCTCAGTGGTCTGCCTGCTGCCCCTATAAACCCATTCTCCACAACCATAATGAAGTTCTACAGAAGTGAAGCCAATCCTGCTGTAGGTGGTTGCCTCTAAAATTCTGCAAGGGCTTCCACTGTTCTTGGGATAAAAACAAACATTCTTCAGGAAGCCAGTAAGTCCTTGCACTCTCTGGTTTCTGGCCACTGATGCACCTCCTGCACATCTTCCTTTAAGAGCCTTTGCATAGGAGTTAATTCCCTAATTAACTATAAATGCTGGTAGCTCTATGTCCCTTTTCTTCAAGACAGAGTAGTAATTTCACATGTATCCCTGTGGTTATTTGAATGTCAACCTCTAATGAGATTATAAACTGTGTGCAGGTAGAGAGTGGCTCTTTTTGCTTTCTGCTTACCTTTTATCCCCAGAAGTTAGTATACTTTTAATAGATGAATATGATAAGGTACTGAACCTAAGAGCTGCATAAAGCAAAACATGAAAAAACAGCATTCCTCACATTATCACCCAGTTACCTCTCATTGTCATTCCTCTCATTATTACCTACTTTAGAAATGAAGAGAAATTGTACATTGTCCAGTTTATTTAATATTATCTACAGAGTATGTATGTACATATATTTTACGTAAGAAAAAAAATGGTTTCTCAGTCTTCACCATAACAACTGCTCCATGTAGAAACAACAGTAGTCAACATTAAATACAACTCTATTTTCCTAACAACTGTGCATCTTTATATCTGACCATTCACAGGACATTGCTTCCTAATCAACCTAAATTTGCAGTAAAAAAGGTTTTCAGAAATAAGTATTTATGACATTGACAAGCTAAAATAAGTTCATAAGGCAAATAGCTATAAAACCAGGACAGAAGCTTCCTTAGTTTCTCATCTTATAGCAGCAGCTTCTCGAATCATTTGGAAATTCAGCCTAGCGGTAAGCACAATAAACCACAGTTCCCATCCCTTCTTTAAGCCGATCTTTCTTGAGAATTGATCAAATAGCACCTGTTGATAGAAGATAGTAATAAGGCCTGAACCTGATACTTAAGCTTTAATTCTGGATCAGTTTTCTGGCTTGGGCTGGTCCAGAGTTACTTCCTTCAGAATCTTCATCAGTGAATATAAATGAGTATGTGTTAACATTATCTTCTCTTTCAGCTGAGAAGGAAAATGAACAGTTATCAGGGCATCTTTTTTTTTTTTTTAAGATTTTATTATTTATTCATTTGACAGAGAGCAAGCACAAGTAGGCAGAGTCGCAAGCAGAGGGAGATGGGAGTAGCATGCTCCCTGCTGAGCTTGATCATCAGGGATCAAGCAGGGGCTTGCTCTTAAGATCCTGGGATCATGACTTGAGCTGAAGGCAGACACTCAACCCACTGAGCCACCCAGGTGTCCCAGCCACTTCAAATTTAAACTAGTGATTGAGAGCTGGCAATGTCTAAACACATTACATAAATACGCTTTTTCTATTTCTGAAAGAACTTTATGTAACAAACCCAGAGCACAGTAAGATCCTCAGATACAAAGTTGCATATGAAAAAAGACAGCCACTGCTGAGCATCACTGCTTCTCTTGTCTCCTTCCTTCCTATGGCTTTTCACCAGGTCTAAATGGCAAGTATTAGGAAGGAAGACAAGAATAAGGTGGGTAAGAATGTTTGTGGAGAGCAGCATCAACTAGTCTTCCTCTTCTTTCCTAGTAACAAGAATCTAACTTCTTTCCTTCTTTGTTCACAGTAACAAATGCCTTTCTTCAATATTCTGCTAAAGGCCTTCAAAAGTAGCCCTGGTTGTGGGGTCAAGAACCTGTGTTTATTAAAAAACAAAAACACCAAAAAACCTGTGTTTGTGGTAATCAGGTACTTTTCAATAGTTCTATTAACTATAGTTCTGTTGAACTATTGAACTATAGCTAGTTCTATCTAGCTAAATAAAGAACCAAACTTAATGGTATTATTTAGCATACAACATATGCTTAGGAAATAAAGTTATCACAATGTAGAATTACGGGTAACAATCTTATGTTGAAATCAGGTTAACAACAAAAAATCTTGTATTTTTTTTAATCTTTAAAGGTTCTATTTCTTTATTTGACAGAGAGAGATCACAAGTAGGCAGAGAGGTCAGCAGAGAGGGGGAAGCAGTCTCTCCACTGAGCAGAGAGCCCAATGCAGGGCTTTATCCCAGGACCCTGGAATCATGGCCTGAGCCGAAGGCAGAGGCTTAACCCTCTGAGCCACCCAGGTGTCCCCAAAAATCTTATTTCTGACAAAATTTACACCATACACTAAATCTTTTTATTATCAAACAGGATACAAAAATAATAAAAATTCATCAGGAAATGCTGCTTAAATTTGAAATAGGTAACTCTAGAACCTCTTAGTCTTATTGGAGTACCCCTGGATATGGTGAATCATTTCTCTGTTGCCTTTAAAATTTTGTTTCCTCCTCATTTTTACTATGATGTGTTGGGGTATGTATCTTTGTGTTTATCCTACATGGGCTTGTTGAGGTTCTGGATATGTAAATTAATGGTTTTCATGAAATTTGGGAATTTTTCTACTATTTTTTCTTTGAGTATCTTTTCTACTTCTCTCTACTCCTGTGGTATGTATTCCTTTTACCAAACAATATTTAGGTATGCTTGATGGTGCCCAAGAGATGTCTTAAACTCAGTTCATCTTCCTTCATTCTTTTTCTTCAGGTTCCATAATCTCATCAGTCTGTCTCCAATTTACTCATTCTTTCTTCGAGCAACTCAAATCTGTTGTTGACCCCCTTTAGTGAATTTGTCATTTTAGTTATTGCACTTTTCAACTTAAGGATTTCCGACTAGTTGTTTTTTATTTTTACTTATTTATTAAGATTTTATTTATTTATTTAAGAGAAAGAGAATGAGAGAGAGCATGAGAGGGGGGGGAGGATCAGGAGGAGAAGCAGACTCCCCACTGAGCAGAGAGCCTGATGCGGGACTCAATCCCAGGACTCCAGGATCATGACGGGAGCCGAAGGCAGACACTTAACAGAGCCACACAAGCACCCCAACTGGTGCTTTTTAATAATTTCTAACTCTTTTTTTTTTTTTTAAGATTTTTTTATTTGTTAGAGAGAGAGCGAGCGAGCACAGGCAGGCAGAGTGGTAGGCAGAGGCAGAGGGAGAAGCAGGCTCCCTGCCGAGCAAGGAGCCCGATGTGGGACTCGATCCCAGGACGCTGGGATCATGACCTGAGCCGGAGGCAGCTGCTTAACCAACTGAGCCACCCAGGCGTCCCAATTTCTAACTCTTTAAGGATATCCTCTATTTGATGAGATATTGTCATTGTACCTTCCTTGACTTCTTTAAGCAGTTTCCTTTAGTTTTTTGGACCTATTTCTGCTAAGTCCAACATCTGGGACCTTTCATAGGCAGTTTTAGATGCCTGCTTTTTATCTCATATATAGGTCATACTTTCCTCTTTGAGTGTTTTCTAATTTTTTGTTGCAAACTGGACATTTGCAAAAAAAAATCTTTTTTTTTTTTTTTACTATTTTAAGTAACCAACATGGGGCTCAAGCCCACAAACCTAAGATCAAGGGTTACACATCCACCAACCGAGCCAGCAAGGCAATTCCCAAAGTGGACATTTTAAATAACTTATTATAGCACTCCTCAGCTTATTGTTGTCTACCTGTCTGTTTCAGTGGGCAGGCTAGGCTATTTAGTGATACCTGTCTTCCCCACCGTATGAGACTGTCAGTCCTCAGAGAACACAGCCTTGAACATGTGCAGTCACCTGGAAGAATGTGGTTTCAGCAGGCTCTCTCTGTGTCTCCCTGATCTTGTGTCAAGCTGATCACCTTCACTAATTGCTGGGCTGATTACCCAAGAGTTTTTGACAATACTTGGGACATAAATTGCTCAGTCTAATCCAATTAAATTCAGGACCCCCTCCCCATATTTGCAGGGGTATTCTTTAAAAGACTGGGAGCCATTATTTTTGTTCTTGTTCTGACCCCAGGAGGGCTCTTCTTGGCTCTCTCTTCCCTGATTCTTCCGGTAACCTTCTAACTAATCTATGGCTTAGCTTATTGCTATCGTGGAGCTACCAGCTTCCTCTTAATTGCTTACCTCAAAATCTCCACATTGTTTTGGGCAGCAGTTCCCTTGTGTGTGTTGGGGGGGAGGGCAGTTTTTACAATCTGCCTCTTAGCCTAGGAGCATCTCTGGGAATGACACCCTCGCTTTACAAGCAGAGTGCTGGGTATAGGCACCAATTTTTGTTCTTCTTGGCTTACCTCGGCCATTGTGACACCCCTGCCCTATATGCAAGCTGAGGGAAGGGTGAATAGGCTCCTAGTACTTAGCCTGCTGTGCCAGTGGTAGAACTTGCACCTGTAAGTGGCTGTTTTTGACAGGAACAGAGTGTCTGATAATTACTGATAGCCTGCCCCTCCTGGGAAGATATCACACCCCTCAGCTGGAAGCTAGAGCAAAAACCATCCCTGTGTTCTTGGCTACAGCTGCTTAGAGCCTCCCTTCCCCTGAGGTAGAGAGGCATAAGAGGGAGGGAGCAGGCTCAAATGCCACAGGTTTCACTATTCTTACAGAGGTTTTATAGGTTTTCTTAAATAAATGTCTCTTCACTTGCTTTGTGCCTTGAGGAAAATTTCTTAAGGCTTAAAATAGTTCTTTCCTTTGTAATTTCATTCAGTTACAGTTTTGCTGGGGGTGGGGGGGCTACAGAGTTCCTCAGGCTGCCATTCCAGAAGTTATCTCCCATACCACTAAAAATAGTTACAGACCCCTCTCATCAACTTGAGTGCTTAGAATGACAGTTTGCTCACGGTGACTGGATAACCTGCTGCCCATTTATGTAAATAAAGTTTTACTGCAACACACCCACACTCATCTCTTTCTATACAGTCTGCAGCTGCTTTTGTGCTACAAGGGCATAACTGAATACTTGAGAATGAATGGTCACAAAGCTGAAAATATTTGTCATCTGGTCCTTTATTTAAAAAGTTTGGGGTGCCTGGGTGGCTCAGTCAGTTAAGCATCTGCCTTCTGCTCAGGTCATGATCCCAGGATCCTGGGATCAAGCCCCGCATCCGGCTCCCTGCTCAGCAGGAAACCTGCTTCTCCCTCTGCCTGTCACTCCCCCTGCTTGTGTTCCCTCTCTCGCTGTGTCTCTCCCTGTCAAATAAATAAATCTTAAAAAAAAAAAAAGGTTTGTCAACACCTGGCTTAGAACATGGTTTCATGAGCTTAGCAAAACAATACTCCCAAAAATCACTCTTCCCCTGTCCTAAAAGATACTTAAACTTTGGAAAATACATGCCATTGGTTACAAAGTGTATAAGGAGCAAGGAATAAACAATTAACAATACTAAAAACAAAATGAACAATAAATTCGAAGATTGTTCTTCTGAGGGTAGTAAAGTTAACAGCCATATTTCCTCCACTAGAAGGAGAGGACAGTAAGCTACCAAAACAAAGTTGCTTTCTTCAACTTCAAAACTATCGACCACCTAGGAAAATCCATTTAAACAAGAATTTCTGATGTTTCACCACTCCTTCCTGAGACAGGTAAATATGAAGTGCTTACGGAAAGGATAGATCTGAGGCACCTGGCTGGCTCATTCGGCAGAATAAGCTATGACTCTTGATTCGGGGTTGTAAGTTCAAGCCCCACATTGGATGTAGAGATTTTTAAAAATAAAATCTTTTTAAAAAGAGAGAGAAAAAAATAAATATATAAATAAATAAAAGAGAGAGAAAAAGAAAGGACAGACAAATCTAAGAAAGATAATGGTGTCAGGACGACTGGGTGGCTCAGTTGTTTAAGCGGCTGCCTTCGGCTCAGGTCATGATCCCAGCATCCTGGGATCGAGTCCCCCATCGGGCTCCTTGCTTGGCAGGGAGCCTGCTTCTCCCTCTGCCTCTGCCTGCCTCTCTGTCTGCCTGTGCTCGCTCTCTCTCTAATTAATAAATAAATAAAATCTTTAAAAAAAAAAAAAAAAAGAAAGAAAGATAATGGTGTCCATTTCTAGCACAGAGGCAAAAGTATAGGACATGCAGGAACTAAGCAGCTTCCTTCTTCCTCTTGAACTGGACCTTACAGTATCTGGCTTTGTGTTCAAATTCAGTAAGGCGGGGCGCCTGGGTGGCTCAGTTGTGTGATGTCTGCTTTCGGCTCAGGTCATGATCCCAGCATCCTGGGATTGAGCCCCATGTCAGGCTACCTGCTCTGCGGGGAGCCTGCTTCTCCCTCTCCAGCTCCCCTGTGCTTGTGTTCCCTTCTTGCTCTCTCTCTCTGTCAAATAAATAAAATATTAAAAAAAAATTCAATAAGGAATGTCAAAGCAGGCATAAAGGATAATTGGAGTATTACACCATTTCATCACCACCATATTCATTGGAATAAACTGCCAAGAGTTGTCTGTATAGGCATACTTCATTTGCTTGTGCTTTGTTTCATTGCACTTGAAAGATACTGTATTTCCTACACATTATCTTTGTGGCAACCTTGTGTGAGAAAGTCTGTTGGTATCATTTTTCAACAGCATTTGCTCACTTCATGGCTCTATTTCATTTTGGTAACTTTCAGAATATTTCAAATTTTTAATTAATATTATATTTATTAGGGTGATCTGTGATCAACAATTACAACTCCCCGAAAGCTCAGATGATCGTTAGCATTTTTAGCAATAAAGTATTTTTTAATTAAGGTATGTACATTGTTTTTTTAGACATAATTCTATTGCACACTTAGTACACTATAGTATATATATAGTACTATGTATATAGTACACTATAGTATAGTGCACTGGGAAACCAAAATTATAATCTGACTTGCTTTGTATTAAGGTATTTATTTCACTGTGGTGGTCTGGAACCGAACCCACAATATCTCTGAGGTATGCCCATATTACAGGAAACATCTAACCATCATGAAATTTTACCTCTGCAACTTTTTCTGGTAGAGACAAGTTGTGAATGTCCATCTCAGATGCATTTACTATGGCTTTTGTTTTTAACAGATAGCTGCATAGAAAATATATAGAGAAAGTATTAAATTAGTATCATACCTCATACAGGATTATCAATGAACCAAACTTGTTCTCTAAAGCAATGTCAGGCAAAGACAGCCTCCTTACAGATTTTCATTTCAACAATTATATTCTATTTTGTAGGAAAAACAAATTCTCAATTAAGAAATCATCAGAGACTCTGTGTCTCATCTCACCCCTTGATAGCTGGGAATACATGAGACAAAATTATCCCATGACAAACTAAACACATAAATCAGGTCACATGAATAACTAAATTGTATTAGAAGAAGAAAAGTAATCATATGGTGACAGACACTGTTGGCTGCCTACCCCAGTAGCTATTCCTAACTTCTTTGTTGTTAACAGAACTCAGATTTTGTTTTATTTTAAAGAATCTTACTCATTTACTCATGAGAGACAAAGAAAGAGAGGCAGAGGGTGAAGCAGGGAGATTCTCTCCACACAGCAGGGAGTCCCATACGGGACTCAATCCGAAGACCAGGGATCTTGACTGGAACCATAGGCAGATTAACTGACTGAGCCACCCAGGCGCCCAGAACCCAGATGTTTAAGACAGGAGTATGCTCAATCATAGGAGATGAATCAGAACTGTTCTAAGCCGAGTGCAGCAATCTTACTCCCTCCTCTCACATATTTGCTTTCCCACCTTAAGGCAATCATGTGACATAATTCTGGCCAATAATAAGGACATTTTTGATGATAAAATGAGACTATTCCCTGTGTTCCCACTTCCCATATCCTTTTCCTTCTGGTTGGGGATGCTACTGGCTATGGATATAATGCTTATAACTGCAGTAGCATCCAAGAGGAAAAGGCCAAGAGAACAGAGATGCTGTTCCAGAGCCCAATTGTGGCTGAGCCACTGGAGGACTCCTGGAGTGGCCAATCACCCCACGCCTTACTTCTTAAAGCCACTGTCAGTCACATTTTCTTCTGCTCACAATTCATTCTGATAAACACAGACATAGATTTATTATCTTCCCAGACTGAGGCTACCAATACTTGCCTAATGTCTACTTAATCATAAATAATATACTGACCTTTGAGTTCCAACTCCTCATTTTAAAGCTTAAGAAATTACTTAAATTCCTATTATACTTTAAAATTTTATATTACAAATTTTTTGTTACAAAAAACTTAACTTCCCTAAGCAAAAAATCAATTAGAGCTCAAGTGGAACAACTACTTGTAACTGTTTTTAAAGAAGATTTGAGGTTACTAATAGCACACATTTATAAACACTTTTCCCCCCTCTTTAAACTTAATTCTAGAGAGAAATTATTTAAGGGGCGCCTGGGTGGCTCAGTGGGTTAAGCCTCTGCATTTGGCTCAGGTCATGATCTCAGGGTCTGGGATGAAGCCCACATCGGGCTCTCTGGTCAGCGGGGAGCCTGCTTCTCCTGCACACTCTGCCTCTCTGCCTACTTGTACTCTATCAAATTTATTTACTTTAAATAAAATCTTTAAAAAATTATTTAAGAAGAAATTGATTGAAAGTAAATTTTCAATCCATCTCAAGTATATATTTCCTGTTGAAAATCTTCAGTGAAGAAAAAAAGAAAATTTGCAGTAAACAAACAGTATACCTAATGCATTTTAAACAACCTCATGAATGAAGGACAAGCTTTCCTTATGAGTTTTATTATTTAGTCATACATAGCTCGGCTAGAAACACTGATCTAAGCACATTAAATGAGAAAAAGAAAACTATGTTTAATGAAATGAAAATGAGCTTTGAAGTTAAGACAGGTTAAAATCTCAGCTCTTCCACCTGAGTCCCAGTTTTCTTCTATTAAGAATTCAGTGAGGTAAGCATAATGACTGGCACAAACTAGGTCATCAATGGCTGTTTTTGTTTTTTGTTGTTTTTAATGGACAAGGAAAGACTAATATGGATGTTCTAGTTTGTTATAATAAAGAAAAAAAGCTTAAGTGATAGTAGTATTAGGAAAATAAAGATCCGAAGTACTACCTAAGAAGGAACAAGTATGGTACTTTATCTGATTCTATGAGGCCACATGGCTGTTATTTTTTTACTTTTCTTTGGGTATTTATCTGCTTCACTCCTTTTTGCAGGTAAGATTTCACCGCATCTATATGCATAATATAGAAAGTAGCTACCTTAAACCTAGAGCTTTCACTTCCCAACTTCAGCACCAGTACCATCTACAAATGACTAGTGTCTCTGGGTCCTTCCTTCAAATTCCTAGAGTAGAAAGCCTGTTGGCTTAGCTTATGTCAGGTATTCATTCTTGATCCCATCACCTGGGAGTGGTATCACACATGATAAAAAACATGGCCACAAGGTCCCCACAGGGGCTGGGCACAAAACCCAGTAAGTATCTATTACAACATTATTTTGCAAAAAACTTACCTTCCAGAAGTTTCTGTAACAAAAGAATATCCTCTCATTTATTTGATGGTAAACTTATTAAGACATGGTATGATTATAAGACATCTAAAATGAACATAATGTTATAAAACTATATTTTGGTCCCACTGCCCATCTTATTGTGTAAGAGTGCCTTGCTTTAGCATTATCTTTGGGACAAACATCTTGGAAGCCCTTTTAAAATATATTTGATAAAGAATATCTAAGTCAACTCACCATACCATTTTGTCACTGGAAAGGCAAAAGTGACCTCTCAAGGCAGCCAGAGCAGCATGGGTAGAATACAAATGGAAACCAATGGGAATCCCACAGGAAGTACAGAATAAAAGGTTGTAAGTGCTGGAGTGAAAAACAGAATATTGGTAAGAAAACCAGAGAAGAAATATAAAATAAGCAGTCTCTGGAACCAGTTCTAAAAACTGTGCTATAATAGGACTGAGACTGAAGAAATGTCATATTCAAGAAAGGTTAACTCAGCTTTTAAAATAATTACATCCTAGATTATTATGGATGTACAACTGTCACTTATAGAATAATTTACATTTGAAAAGGAGAAAAAAGCTAACTAATCAGATTAACATTTGAACATATAAAACTACACATGGGTGTAGTTTTATGCACTGGGTGTCTCAGTGGGTTAAAGCCTCTGCCTTCGGCTCAGGTCATGATCCCAGGGTCCTGGGATCGAGCCCCACATCGGGCTCTCTGCTCAGCATTGAGCCTGCTCCCTCCTCTCTCTGCCTGCTTCTCTGCCTACTTGTGATCTCTGTCTGTCAAATAAATAAATAAAACCTTAAAAAAAAAAAAAAACTACACCTGAACATATAAACTAGCTACCGTTAAACCAATCCTAGCTTAAGGAAAATAAGAAATTTATTAATTGAACTCAAATCAGGATTTTTCTTTTGCATACGTAACGAAAAATTAACTTAAAAAAATACCCTGACAGGGGTGCCTGGGTGGCTCAGTGGGTTAAAGCCCCTGCCTTCGGCTCAGGTCATGATCCCAGGGTGCTGGGATCGACTCAGCAGGAAGCCTACTTTCCCTGCCTCTGTCTGTCTCTCTGCCTACTTGTGATCTCTGTCTGTCAAATAAATAAATAAATATTTAAAAAAAAATACCCAGACAAAATACCAAAAGAGAAAAAAGAAAAAAAATGCTATTATCCTACCAAGCCATCTATTTTCTTTTCTTTTATCCTCTGAAAGATTACTAGATGAGGAAACAAGTAATGATTCTACTTACACCACTAGGGTAAATCACTCACCATATCTGCTGGTCATAAGACATATCCAAATATACAAAGAAATGTTTTATTGTTTTTTTAAGATTTTATTTACTTGTCAGAGAGAGAGAGAGAGAGCACGCACACAAACAGGGAGTGGCAGGCAAAAGGAGAAGCAGGCTCCCCAGTGAGCAGGGAGCCCAACACAGGACTGGATCCCAGGAGATCATGACCTAAGCCAAAGGCAGATGCTTAACCATCTGAGCCACCCAGGCATCCCACATACTACAAAGAAATGTTTTATGAAAAAAATTAATTATGTTTCATCAGGCATGTACTGAAAATTATTTAAGTACTCTCTACACACAACATGGGGCTCAAACTCATAACCCCGAGATCAAGAGTTGTATGCTCTTCCAACTGAACCAGCCAGGCACCCCTGAAAACGATATTATGGTTTGGTAAGGGAAAAAATTATTTGTATAAACATACTATGCAGGGGTGCCTGGGTGGCTCAGTGGGTTAAAGCCTCTGCCTTCAGCTCGGGTCATGATCCCAGGGTCCTGGGATCGAGCCCCACATCGGGCTCTCTGCACAGCAGGGAGCCTGCTTCCTTCTCTCTCTCTCTGCCTGCCTCTCTGCCTACTTGTGATCTCTATCTGTCAAATAAATAAATAAAATCTTTTAAAAAATACTAAACATACTATGCAGTAAAACTGCATCAATAGAGTATAAAATCATATGACTATAACGAAAAAAATTCACATCAATAGATACTAAAAAAGACCAAGCAATACTGTATCCCAACTCATTGGTAAATTAAGTCCCGCACCACACATACAGTACTGTATTTTTGTGAATACAGTAATCAGAAAACAAGCCATGAAATAAAGCTGCATTAATTTGAATTAATCCCTACATAGGATTAATGGTACCAGATCAAGCACAGTACCTATAGAAAACTGTCTGACAGAAACTAATTTATGGCACAGGGCAAAAATGTGAAAAAAATCCCAAAATTATGCTTAAGTGTGTAATATAAAATATTTCATTGAATATTAGTCTGCTAATGGCTAGTCCTTCACAATGAAGGTTTGCATTACCATACTGGTTAAGGAACTATGACCAGCTGTGTGCTTGCTGAAGGCAAAAAGGGATACAGATAGGTAGTCAAAGAAGGTAGTTACAAATACAGCGATGACCAAGTGACCAGTTACTTGGGGGGGTGGGTGGGTTTAAGATTTTATTTATTTGACAGACAGAGATCACAAGTAGGCAGAGAGGCAGGCAGAGAGAGAGGGAGAAGCAGGCTTCCTGCCGAGCAGAGAGCCCAATGTGGGGCTCAATCCAAGGACCCTGAGATCACGACCTGAGCAGAAGGCAGAGGCTCAACCCACTGAGCCACCCAGGCACCCCATGAGTAGGTTTTTGTGTCTGAGTGTTTATCTCTGTTCTTCTCTATTCCCTTATTATATAACATAAAATCACATTTTATATCATACTATCAAACTATATCATTCTATTTGAGTATTATTAATTTTATATCACAGTATTTAAGTTATGAGAAATCAAATGGTTTTTTTTTTGTTTTTTTGTGTTTTTTTTTAAGATTTTATTTATTTATTTGACAGAGATTACACAAGTAGGCAGAGAGGCAGAGAGGGGAGGGGAGAAGCAGGCTCCCTGCTAAGCAGAGAGCCCGATGCGGGACTCGATCCCAGGACCCCGGGATCATGACCTGAGCCAAAGGCAGCGGCTTAACCCAATGAGCCACCCAGGCGCCCCGAGAAATCAAATAAATGTAAACATTATTTAAGGACTTTATTTCCTTTTCTAGAGAAGGGGTTAGTATGTTTTTTTTTTAAGATTTTATTTATTTATTTAAAGAGAGAGAGATCACAAGTAGGCAGAGAGGCAGGCAGAGAGAGAAGGGGGAAGCAGGCTCCCCACTGAGCAGAGAGCCCGATGTAGGGCTCGATCCCAGGACCCTGAGATCATGACCTGAGCTGAAGGCAGAGGCTTAACTCACCTAGGCACCTCTTGTTACTGTCTTTATTTGGAGATTAAGTATGGTTTTAGGAGATGCATATGGGTGCCAAGTTAACATGGGATGATTAAATTTTATAGTTTACATGGTACCCAGTTATGAGGTCAAACATTATTCTGAATGTGTTTATAATAAGGTTTCTGAATGAGATTAACACTTGAATCAGTAGACTGAGTAAAGCAGATTGTCCTCCCCAGTTGGGTGACCCTCATAATCAGATGAAGGCTTGCATAGAACAAAAAGGCTGACCCTGTCAGGAATAAGGGGAAATTCTTCTTGCCTGACTGCTTAAAGCTGAGATATTGTTTTTTACCCCCTGCCTTTGAACTTGAAGTATAGGCTCTTCTTCAGTCTAGAGCCTTCTGGCTTTTGGACTGGAACTTACACCTTTGGCTCTCCTGGTTCTCAGGCTAGTGGACTTGAACTAGATCTAAACCACTGCTCTCCTGTCTCTCCAGCTTGCCAACTATAGCTCTTGGGATTTCTCCCCCTCTATAATCACATAAACCATTTCCTGGTAATAAATCCTTTCCTGCCAAGTCCCATGGCTCTCCTAATTCTAAAAGTACACAATACTTGGAATTTCCCTCCAGTGTTTTATAAACCATTTAGGTCAGTAATTCCAGAAGAGATAAAATGTGAGCCACATAAGTAATTTAAAGTTTTCTATGAGTCCTGTTAAAAATATATTCAAAAGAAACATGTGAAATTAGTTTTAATACATTTTATACTACCCAATATATCAAAAATATCATTTCAACATGTAATCAATGTTTTTAAACTTAATTTTTTTTGTATCAAGTCTTCAAAATCCAGGACACCTGAGTGGCTCAGTAAGTTAAGTATCTGCCTTCAGCTCAGATCATGACCCCAGAGTCCTGGGATTGAGCCCCATATCAGGCTCCCTGCTCAGTTGGGGAGCCTGCTTCTCTCTCTGCCTGCCGGTCCCCCTGCTTGTACTCTCTCTATATATATCAAACAAATAAAATCGTTTAAAAAAGGAAGAGTCTTGGGGCACCTGGGTGGCTCAGTGGGTTAAAGCCTCTGCCTTCGGCTCAGGTCATGATCCCAGGATCCTGGGATCCAGGCAGAATCAGGCTCTCTGCTCAGCAGGGAGCCTGCTTCCTCCTCTCTCTGCCTGCTTCTCTGCCTACTTGTGATCTGTCTGTCAAATAAATAAATAAATCTTTAGGAAAAAAAAGAGTCTTCAAAATCCAATGTGTATTATCCACTCACAGTATTTCTCAATTCAGGATGGCCACTTTTAAGTGCCCGTGGCTAATGGTTACAGTATTGGACAGTATGTGTCTAGATGCATTATTCTATTCTAAGAAAAATAATTGGAGAGCTTCTGCTTCTGGCCTCAAATAACCCAGTTACAAGTAAGCCACCACTCTTTTCCTCCCTGTTCTCTTTGGATAGGAAGACACTCTGGTAAGGATAGCTACCGTCTTTCAGTTGGGAAAGAGTAACTGTAAAACTCTTTCTCGTTACTGAGTAAAGCAACTAAGAATTCCTATACCTTATTTAACCCTAAAACTGAGGTCAGAATGAATTGTTTTGCTGTAAAAGCCAACACTCAAAATTAAGGAGCCTTGTTAATACTAAATTCACTGAGCACTTCCTTGTCATTTGTAGAGCACAGCACAGAATAGATGCAAACTTTATCCGCAGTACTCAAGTCCTTAACATTCAACTTGTGTTCTTCCCTAGGTTCCCTAGATGACAGAGGAAATATTCCTACCATGGCTTAATACAAACTCCAAGTAAAATGCAAATTTAAAAGTCCTAGTTATCTCAAAGGACTGTAGTTTATAATGATTCTCACTATACACCAAAAGGTACATTTCTCCCTTTTCCCATACTAGACATACCTTTCTTAGCCTCACTTAACCTGCACAGACCATTAGGGATGCGGCCCTCAGAAAGATCATAAAATCTACACACAAATACAATCTCTACATTTCATTAACACATCTAGTTCCTACAAGTCTCAAATAGGTAAAAGAAACATCCTTCAAATACCCTATTTAGTAAGGGCTAACTAAACTTCTCTCCTGGCGCAAATAAGAACAATTTCCCCCTCGCGCATGTCTGTTCTAGCTCCTCAGTCTTCCTAAGTGAGGGACTAGAAACCAGCTCCCAGTACGTACCTGCCTTTGAGCGAACCATCAATTCCAACTAGAAAGGGAGCTTCTAAAACCACGTTATTTGTGACTCCTAGGAAGACAAACACAGGTCAGAAGGAAGGAGTACGTACTTGTGAAGCTGTGAAAGGGAAAACCTAGCCGCTACAGATAGATTCATCATGGCCACAAAAATCATGAAAAGTTGCCCTCACTCCTGGTAAAGGGGTTTCCTTCCAAATCTTCCCCCGTCTTTTTCACAACCCGCTCTCGACCGTCGCGTGAGAAAGCGGAAACCCCCTCTCTGGCCCTCCTCCGCCTTCTCAGACTCCGCCCCCACTCACTGGAGAAGACCACGGCTCCTAGGCACCGCGACAGGTCCCAGGCGAGGTGCACAGAGTCAGCGAGCACCGCGTAGCACTGCGCGCACTGGAACACGGCGCACCTCTCGGGCTGCAGCCACAACGGCAGCCGCGGGCCAGATGGCAGCTCCTCTGCCCCCAGGCTTGCGGGGCCGAGCGGCGAAGACCCGTTCACTACCTGCGTGTCCCACTCCATAGAAGTCGTACAAGAGTGTTTGTCCGTTGTTTTCTTAGCGGCATCACAAAAATCACCCCCCGGAAGCTGTGCACAGCGCGAACGAAGCCGCCGCGGCCTAGAAGCCATCTTCCCGCAGCCCGCGCCTCCGCTTCGAACACGCACCCGGCCCGCCCAAGTACCGTTCCTGCTTCCTCATTGGACATATGCCGGGGGCTCCGCCCCAAAGTGTTGTTGAGGGGTGGGGGGAAAACGTGCGTCCGATGCGTGGAGAATCTTCGTTTCTATTGGTCAACGCCAGGAAACCTCGCTTTCCGGGTATTTTTAACCAATAGAAGTGCAGCATTTTCAATTTAAACTCTCTATAAAATTCGGTTTCGGTAACGCTCTAAGTGGCGCCAGAGTTTTGAACTTCGCTGCTGAAGGTGGAGTACGAGTCCTCACCGTGGTCGCCTGGATGCAGCTCGCCAGGGCCATATCCTCCCTTGAGGAGCTGGACTCCTTCAAGTACAGCGACCTTCAGAACTTAGCCAAGAATCTGGGCCTCCGGGCTAACTTGAGGGTACGGAGCCGGTAGCGGGCGGGGTTGTGTGAGCGGCCTCCGGTAGACATGGTGGGAAGGGACCGAACGGGTACCCCGGGGACTGAGCCTCCTGTTCCTCCAGCTACGCAAAACGGAGAGGGGGCCATAGTATTCATCTTATTTTGAGGCTGATTTTTCTGGGGGTTCACATAGGCCTTGACTTAAAAAGGTTTTTTTCGGTTTGGTGTTATTGGAAGTACTCTGGAATTAATTTAGGAAATGCACGCCCCGAAAACTCAGGGATGCTGTGTCTAATTCAGGTTGTTAGGCAGTTGCAGAAGTAATTGCCTGGGCTTCTGGGAAATTCGAAACAGTCACAATCCTGTGAATTGTAAATGAGCCCCAAATCTCTTAATACTTTAGGAACTGGAAGAAAGGATGACTTTTAGAGGACCACCTCGTGGATAAATTCTTATAACTCAGGCCTGACCTAGAATGGTCGTTCTTTTGTGATTACCGTTGGAGTAGTGTTCTGTTTGCTAACTTTGGTCCTTTGGCCTCAGATTCCCTTCTTTTTCTGTCTTCTTTATTTGCATTTATAATTGCCAACTGCTCTTCAGAGTCCAACAGAAGTATCACTGACTTGACACTTCATCTCCTCTGCTTCAGTCCCTTGCCACAGGTCCACCCTAGTAATCCCAGTACCCTGTATGCTTTTAAAGCTGTTTAATGTCCGGTACTTTCTTTGAGCATTTGCAGGCCACCTTACACTGTTGTTATTTGTGGATTACACTATCTTCTCCACTACACGTTAAGTTCCTTGAACAAAAATCTCAGCCACGCTCCTTAGAAGGTCTTTACAACACTAAGTGCTGTATGTGGGAGATGCTGAATACTTATTTTCAATCATTTGTTGGCAGTACTAGAATAATTCTCCAGATGGTGGCAAGAGTTATAGTGGAGGCTTCCTGTATTTAGAGCTCTTGGTAACATTAAGGCCCAGCATGGGGCAACTGGGTAGCTCCATGGGTTAAGCCTCTGCCTTTATTTTTTTGAGATGTGATTTTTGTCAAATGAATAAATAAAAAGTATACAAAGAGGCAGGCAGAGAGAGAGGAGGAAGCAGGCTCCCCGCCTCGCAGACTATGACCTGAGCTGAAGGCAGAGGCTTTAACCCACTGAGCCACCCAGGTGCCTCTGTTTTTTGTTTTTGTTTTTTTTTTTTTT
>RCUC01136764.1:0-46821 GCA_003697995.1 Taxidea taxus jeffersonii
TGCAAAGAAGACATCCAGATGGCCAACAGACACATGAAAAAGTGCTCTACATCACTGGGCATCAGGGAAATACAAGTCAAAACTACAATGAGATGCCACCTCACACCAGTCAGAATGGCTAAAATGAACAAGTCAGGAAATGACAGATGCTGGTGAGGATGTGGAGAAAGGGGAACCCTCCTCCACTGTTGGTGGGAATGCAAGCTGGTGCAACCACTCTGGAAAACAGCATGGAGGTTCCTCAAAAAATTGAAAATAGAGCTACCTTATGACTCAGCAATTGCACTACTGGGTATTTACCCTAAAGATACAAACGTAGTGATCTGAAGGGTCATGTGTACCTGAATGTTTATAGCAGCAATGTCCACAGTAGCCAAGTTATGGAAAGAACCTAGATGTCCATCCACAGATGAATGGATAAAGAAGAGGTGGTATATATATACAATGGAATAATATGGAGCCATCAAAAGAAATGAAATCTTACCATTTGTGACGACATGGATGGAACTAGAGGGTATTATGCTTAGTGAAATAAGTCAATCAGAAAAAGACAACTATCATATGATCTCCCTGATATGAGGAAGTGGAGATGCAACGGGGATGGGAGCTAAGGGGGTAGGAAAAGAAAAAATGAAACAAGATGGGATCGGGAGGGAGACAAACCAAAAGAGACTCTTAATGTCATAAAACAAACTGAAGGGGGTGGTGGGGAGAGGGGTTGGGAGAGGGTGGTGGGGTTACATTATATGTTTAAATAAAAAAAGCTTAAATAAAAAAAAAAAGAAAAGAAAATGAAAGTGAAATATCACACACTAGAATGGCTGAAATTTAAAGGTATATGTCAGGAAGTATGTGGACCAACTAGAACATTCATACATTGCTGATAGGAACGCAAAATGCACATTCGAAATGGAAAACAGTTTGGTAGTTTCGTGTAAAGTGAAAATACATTTACCATACTATGCAACAATTCTGTTCCTACATATTTAGCCAAAAGCAACAAACACATGTTCGCAGAAAGGCTTGTTCTCAAAGTTCATAGCAACCTTATGTGTAACAGTAAAAAACTGGAAACGATCCAAATGTCCATCTCTGGCATATCCTTATAGTGGAATACTACCCAGGAATAAAAAGGAATAAACTTTTGATACACAGGACAACAGGGACAAATCTCAAAACCAAACTGAAATAAACCAAATACATATTGTGATATTACTTATATGAATTCCATAAAAGACAAAACAGAGTGACACAGAGCAGATCAGTGGTAGTCAGGGATGGGGGTGGGGTTGGTGTGAGAACAAAGGGCTGTGTGGGAACTTCTGGGAGTGAAGGGAATGTTCTATATTGGGATTGTGGTGATGGTCCTCAACTGTATACGCTTGTCAAAATCATCAAATTGTACACTCAAATTTTTGTGAATTTTATTGTATGTAAACTATGCCTCAACAAAGCCAACTAAGAATATACTTGTTTAGGGGCACCTGGGTGGCTCAGTGGGTTAAAGCCTCTGCCTTCAGCTCAGGTCATGATCCCAGGGTCCTGGGATCGAGCCCTGCATCGGGCTCTCTGCTCGGCAAGGAGCCTGCTTCCCCCGTTCTCTCTACCTGCCTCTCTGCCTGCTTGTGATCTCTCTCTCTCTGTCAAATAAATAAATAAAATCTTAAAAAAAAAAAAAAGAATATACTTGTTTAGTTTCTCTTGTTTGTAACACACATACTATGCATAGGAGAAGAAAAGGTTTCTTTTTAAAAAAATTATATGACCTACAATTTTCTCTTTTTTTCTAACCTCTGCCTTTTCTTCAATTTTCTTTTAGAACACCCTTGATTCCCATCTCTCTAGATACACTTGCCTTCTCTAGATCTCTAATTGGGTATCTTAGAAGCTCTTCAAATTCAATTCATCCAATTTCAAATCATCATAGTTGTCCCCATGTATTATGTTTTTTGTTTGTTTGTTTGTTTGTTTCTGGCTCACTCCTACATGTCAAAGCCAGAACCCTGAATTTTTCCTTTGAGTCCAGCATTCCTTCCTCAACAATCCACGGTTAACTCTCTTTGCATTTTTTACTTTTGAAATCTTTCTGCTTCTCTCCATCTGCTCTGCCTCCACTGCCTGGAAGCCATGTGGTCTTCCTCATGGAGGCCAGCAACAGCCTCCCAGCTGCCCTCTGCCATCACAGTGATCTCTCGGATTCCAAATGTGATCTGTCACTTGCCCTTCTGGCACCACACTGCCCACAGGATTAAGTTCTACCTGCTTTACATGGGTGTATAAGGCCACTGATCTTCGGCCCTGCTTACCTCTGCAATCATAACTCTGGTCTCTGTGACCACAGAGAATTGTCTTCAGTTCTCACAGTGTGGCATGGCTCTGCCCACCTCCTGGAAGGGCGGACATTTCCTCTCTCTGGCACATCCTGTCCTCAGCCAACAGGCCTGTCTATCCCAACTTCCCCAGTCTACCAGCTTCTTTCCCATCCACAGTTCTTTACCTTAGACATCACTTCCTCTGGGCACCATTTGACTTTTCTTGTGTTTCCATGGCACCCAGAACCCCTTTCAAGGCATTTACTGCAGTGAAATTTTTTGGAAATCTTTAAACCTATAACCTTTTCTAGACTACATGCTCCATGAAGGCAACGAACTTTCTGTCTTCCTCACCAGACCTCCGGACCCTAACATGATGCATTTTACATAGAAAACATCCAACTAATAAGGGTTAAAAAAGTAAGTGATTCTTCTTTCTCTTCTCTCTATCAAAAGCATTCAAGTTAATCACATTATTTTTTAAAATTAAATGCTGAGTCATGTGCTTCGCTTTTGAGCACATAAATTCAAATACTCCCGGCGGCGAGGCGGCCATTTTTAAGGGTCAATTTAAAAGCATCGTTGGTTGCCCTTTCATTATAGTAATCCCCTCATTTCTCACTCATTCTTTGATTTGCAAAAAAACAAAACTTGTGAACATGTGGTGCTAATAAGTGCCTGGAGTGCAGTTGTGTCAGAGAGCCCTCGAGACAATCCATCATTGATCTGCACCTGTCTGTCCGTTGCTCGTGCCTTCTTACAAGGGGAGAGTGAGGTCTCAGTTTGCATAAAATGTCTCTTCTGTTTAAAAACGAGTGGTAACTTATGCACGAAGTTTCTTGCATTCAAGGCAAAAGCCCCCAGATTGAGGATACATCTTCTCTCTGATAACGTGTCTGGTCATTGTTGGAAACTTTGTGTTCTCTACCTCTGCTAGAGCATTTCAGTAGATTCTGAGAATGTTTAGTAACATTCAAGAAAGTCTATTTTAAGGAGTGGTGAGATGGGGATAGTCAAAGCTAGTGATTTAGCCGAGTATAATACAAAATATCTTTCCCTATATCATTATACAGTTTGTCATAGTTGTTACATTTAATATTTGGACCTATGAGTAAAGGAGAAAGATTATTTTCTCCTGTCTGGTCAACACTCACTAACACAACACTCACTCAGCCTTTACCTCTGATTGCAATAATAACACATATTTCTTATAAAAAGTCTATAGGAATACATACACACACACAAATATATAATTGTTTCTAGTGAAACAAATGGGATTAAGTGAGGATGTAGGGTAATTCCACTTCATTGATTTTTGGGGGTGTGTTTTCCGCATCGGAAGATATTTATGTATTTTTATGCTTAAAAATAAATAATAGAAAAAATGTAAAAATTTGAAAAACATTCTAAAGTAGAAAAAAATTCTACATATTACTGTTAATATTTTGTATATTTTCTGCTAGTAACACAATTGATCTTTGAGCAACACAGGTTTGAACTTTGTGGGTTCACTTATATGCAGAGTTTTTCAATAAACATAGTACAGTACTATAATGTATTTTCTTTTCTTTATGATCTTTCTTAATAATGCTTGCTTTTCTCTAGCTTACTTTATTGTAAGAATACATTGTATAATGCATATAGCATACAAAACACATATTAACCCACTGTTTATATTATTGGTAAGGTTTCCAGTTATCAATAGGCTGTTAGAGGTTAAGTTTTGGGGGAGAGAAAAGTTACATGTGGAGTTTGGACTGTACAGAGGCCAGCATCCCCAACCCCTGTGCAGTTCAAGGTTCAACCAGATGGGCTCTTAGGTGGCTAGGTTGGTTAGGTGACTGCTTTCAGCTCAGGTCATGATCCTGGAGTCCCAGGATCCAGTCCTACATCAGGTTCCCTGCTCACCTGTTCAGTGGGGAGCCTGCTTCTCCCTCTGACCCTCCCCCTGCTCATGCGCTCACACTCTCTCTCTCTCTCTCTCATTCCCTCTCTAAAATAAGTAAACAAAAAAAAAAATTTTTTTTTTAAAAGGGTCAACTAGATGTATTTACTTATAAAACTTTGATTATACTCTACTTGTTCAACTCACTTTCTCCTGGTTATATTGAATTTATTCACTGACCATAATTTATTTAACCATACTTCCACTGCTGAATATTTTCATGGCAGCATAAACAATGTTGCAAAGAACAAAATGAGCATAAATCTTTTTTAATATCTCAAATTGTTTTCTTAGAATACATTCCTACAAGTGAACTTGCTGGCTCAAATGTGTGAATATTTGTAAGGCTTTTGTTACATCATATCCATATTAACCTCTAAAAAGCTGTGTTATCTTACATTTCTAAAAACAATTTGTGACTGTCCTCATTTCCCACCACCCTTGCCAATACTGAATATTATCATTTTTTCATCTTTGCCAGTGTTACATGTGAAAAGTCTTTTTAAATTAATATTTTAGTATGCATTTCTTTTTTATTTTGTGACATGGACATTTTCTTATACTCTTTGTAACCTGTAGAGTGAATTACTTGTTAGTTTCTTCTACAATTTTCCTCTAATAATGTACCACATTAATTTATACAATTCTTCATAAATAAGAACAGTTGCTCTTCATTTTTACTTTATTTTTCAATTATTTTTACTAGTTTGTCATTGCTACTTTATTTTATGAAACCTCCTTTTCATGTTTATACTTTTGTATTTATTAACATTTCTATTTTTGATCGTTTAGTTTTTATTTCCACCAAGAAATCAGATAGACTTTCATCTATACTTTTTTTTACTGATTTTATGAGTTTAAAACTATATTCTTTTTAACACTTGCATCTATCTGCAGTTTTAAATAAATATTGTGAGGTGGATATGAAGTTCTTTATTTTCTAGTTAATCAACAATTATGCCATTCCTCCTTCCCATTGGCTAAGCCATTCCTCCCCATTGACTAAAATGGGTTCTTTATCATGTTAGTAAGGATATCTCCTGCCATCTTGGGTTACTTACTCATCCTTATTTGACTTATATGCAACAGAGTATGTTTATGTTCATTCAAATAGGCATGAATTTCAGCTTGCTTTCTTTCTTTCTTTCTTTCTTTCTTCCTTTTCTCTTCTTTTCTTTTCTTTCCTTCTCTCTCTCTCTCTCTCTTTTTTGAGTAGGGCGACAAGTTTATGAAGCAAGGATACAGAGAAAGCTCTCAGGAGTTAGAAGGATCCCAATAGGGTTGCCAAATTTCAACTTTTCATCATATGATATTCACTGACCTGAAACAGTCAGATTGAGTAAAGTGTTGAATGTGTGTTGGGTCACTTTCTCAGTTTTCTTACTCCCTTCCATTAATTTATCTGTCCTTACACTAGTACCATGCCAGTCATTATTATAGCTTTAAAAATGTGATATTTAATTTTGACAGTTCTCTTTGTTATCTATGGTGCTTCTTTTTGCTTATTCATTCTTCCATTGGAGCTTTAGGATCCATTTTATTGGAATTGTTTTAAATTTGTACATTTAATTGGAGAGATTCACATCCTTATAAAATTTGCATTCAGGAGCACGATATATATCTATATAAAATCAACATAACCCAGTTTCTCAATAAAATTTTACATTCATGTTGATACTCTTAATATATTATTGAGTTTATTCTTAAGCATGATTTTATGACTTTTTAAAAATGCATTTCCTTTTCTCATTTTGTTATTCTAAATGGATTATGATTGGTTATTACTCCAGTGAGGCTGTCTCTAAAACCTGAAAATAGGTCAGAATCTCTTGTCATAACCCATTCTTATCAAGAAGAAATGAGTGCCAGCAGAAAATACCATGTGATGAACTTGGAGATGTTGTCCACCTGAAAGGGATGACCACTCATCAGCCTCAGCAGTTGTGGCCAGTGAGGACTCTGTCTGGGATTATTATTTCACAGGAAAAGATGGAAATCCAGTTTCATGTGAAATGAGCTCAGAGTTTCTAAGTAATGATAAAGGCACATAAGGAAAGCTCATCATTAAAAAAATGTAGTAAGATCCTAGTGAAAACAGGAAGTTTTCTGTGTACATTAATTTATGTCCTCCCAAAATATTTATTGAGTATTATGTATCATATTCTATAGAGAAAAAATGACAAATACATTAGTCAGCTTGAGCTGCTATAACAGAATGCCATATGCAGAATAGCCTAGACAAAAACATTTATTCCTCACAGTTCTGGAATCTGGAAAGTCCAAGATCAAGACCCTGGTAGATCTTTGGTTTAGTGAGCTTCCCTGGCTGGAAATATTCCATGTGTCATCAATCCATGTATATTGCCAAACATTAATGCCAGGAAAGTAATGTATCTATGAGTCCACAAGAAGAAAATAATGGAAGCTCCACATTTGCCACCTTTCCTAGACTCTGCCCTATGCCTTCCTTCCCTTGGTTCATTTTAAATCTATATCCTCCCCCGTAATAAATCATCATCATGAGTATAATCACTTTCAGTGAATTCTGAGACCCTCGTAGCAAATGATCAAATCTGAGGATGGACTCTTTTGAAGGCTATTCCCTCTAAACTTTTACAGTTGTCTTAAAACCTCACACTTGTCATTTGAGTTTAACGTCCTAAATGACCTGACCCTTAATGCAAACACACACACACACACACACACACACAGAAAAGGTACCAACTCTAGTTTTTTAGTTTTCAATGATATTGAAATAAAGGTAGTCAAGAAAATACTGGCTTTTTACTGGGAAAAATTTTTGTAAATGACATAGAAAGCAACAATTTTTCTAGACTTCAATATATAGAACATAAATCGAATAGATCAGCATCAATCAGAATGATAATAATGATTATAAGAACACATCACATCCTACATGTCTGAAGTACGTCCAGCTCAATGTACTAATATCACTTATAACTGAGATGATAAAACCATGTGGTAATCTTGGAAAATCACATAAAAGAATGAATATCTAGTTCCAAAACTCAGTAAGATAAGGGATTTTATCATTGGTATGTACATATATATTTGTGGAAAAATTAAAAGAGATCAAGTTCTGATTGATAGCAAACAAAATTTCCTAACTAATGCATGGAAAACTCATAGCTGTCCAAGCACACTAGGCTGTAGCTTAGGTTCACTAATAATGATCTCATTCAGAATACAAACACCTCTCTGTCTGAGACCTATCTCTTAGTTATCAAAAGTGAAATCTGGAGCTGCCTAGAGAGAAATATGATTCTATTCCAAATGACTCAGGTAACACATTCTGAACATTAGCTTAAAAATGATAAACTGGGTAATAGAAGATGATTAAAGAAGACAAAGGAAAATGAGAAGACATTTCTAATCTACATAAAAGAAGGTTTGAGGATAAGACAGTATCCTTCAAATGTTTGAATAATCACTATATAGAAATACACACACCTCCACCTCTATGGCAATGATAGATGGAACCAATTCTAGTGTGCAATGATCTCCATGTAAGTAGAACTTTCAAACAATCATAGCTGTCTAAGTGTAGAATGAACAAATACGTATCCTTTGGAGTCAGGTGGGGAAACATTTTTCTAAGCACATGATGGGGACTTTGTAGAGAGAACTCAATATAATTAAGTGGTTTTAACTGATAAATTTTAATTAATCTTGAAAGTGATTTTATTTTTTGTTAAAAGATTTTATTTATTTATTCAACAAGCAGAGACCACAAGTAGGCAGAAAGGTGGGGGGAGGAAGCAGACTCCCCACCAAGCAGAGAGGCTCCATAGCAGGACCATGAGATCATGATCTGAGCTGAAGGCTGAGGTTTAACCCACTGAACCACCCAGCCACCCCTTGAAAGTGATTTTAAAAACTGAGTCACCTTTAATCCCGATCAAATCTTCAGGTTCTGTATCTTCTGATTTATTTTCCTAGTCCAGGACAGGTTAGAAGTAGTGAACTAGAAGTGGGGGGAAGTTGTTGCCAGGAATGACCTAAACTTTATAGAACTCTTAGTATGTGTTTTACGTATATTATCTGATTTATTCTTTAGAAAAAGGTTACTATTAAGTCAGTCTCTCCTTTTGTGAGAAGGGAGGTAAGTTCAGGCATTGAAAGAAACCACCCAAGGTCCAACAGCTACTAAGCAAGAGTACACATTCTGTCCAATCTAGATCCCTCTTCCAATGGCTGTGTTGTTTCTCAAACCACCTCTTTCTAACATCAAGAAATGAGAGCCAACAATAAGTCAGTGAAAGAAGGACAGAGATTTTCAGATTTAATACCTTACAAAGCACAGTTGTCTGTGGCCATTTAGTGTACATACAAGCAAACTCTTCTATTTCAAATAGCTCTTGAATGTGTAACTAAATTATAAGAGTACAGTAACTAAAGTTCATTTTAGTATATACAAGCTCTACATCATCAAGAAAATATGGAGGTGTAGGGGTGCCTGGGTGGCTCAGTGGGTTAAGCATATGACTCTTGATTTCTGTTCGGGTCATGATCTCAGTGTCATGGGATGGAGCCCGTGCAGGGATCCATGATCAGTGGGGAATCTGCTTGAGATTCTCTTTCTCTCTCCCACTGTCCCTCCCCTCTCCATGTGCACATGTTCTCTCTTTCTCAAATAAGTAAGTAATTCTTAAAAAAGAAAGAAAGAAAATACAGAGTTGTGTTCATGATACTATGTGTAGGGAGATCAATGCCATTGCCATTGTTCAGGAAAAAATTCCTATGTCCCCATTGCTTCAGAAAATTACGTTGATTGAGGTTCACATAAAAATCCTTTAATGTGTTCTGTGGTGGAGTTCAGACATTTGTCTGAATCAGCTGTGAACAATATAGATATGTGATAATGGCATCAGGATTGCTTGGTTTCAAGTGACAGAAATTCAAATGGAACCAGCTTAGACAATAAAGGACACATTCAAAGCCTACTTTTCCAACCTCATGAAGGACAGAGGTATAGCTACACCCCAGAGAAAAGTAGACAAAATGATTGGTCTTGCCCAGGAATCTTTCTTTCCATCTTCTATTTACCATGGCTTCTCTCAGTGTCATCTTCTCCTACTGAAGACTGGTTTCCTCCATGCTGTGGACAACATGGCTGCCACCATGGCATTACTTCCTGAAGCTACTACTGTCACTCTAAATTCCAGGGACTACACCTTGTCTTAGTCCTATTTGAAAATCATGGATAAGGACTCTAATTACTTGGTTTACTTCAAGCGTCAAACAGTGAGCCTATCAGTTGTATTCACGAGAAAGAGTTTGCATAGAATCAAAATGGCCTCTGAGGGACCAACCTGTAAATTAAGGCCATGCCTAGACTTGGAAATTATAGGCCAGGGAGACACCACAGTGAATATCTATTACATTTGGTCTCCACCAAATTTTAGAAATTTTTTGGGAAAATTCTACCAAAACATGAACAAATTTTTAACATAAAAAATTGGGCACTTAATGGAATAAACTTCAATGATCTAGAAGATATACTTATTTCAGACATTTAATTGTTTAACAATATGGGACAAAACATGTATTTTAGTCAAGGCCTTTTTCCAACAGTGTCTTAGCATTACTAGAGCATTAAATTGCTAAATTGAGGGGAAAAAATTTAGAAAAAACAAAGTCTTTTCTTACTTGAGTGAGGTCCTAGTGAAAAACTGAGTCCTTAATAAAACAAGGTTGTCTAAGAGATTTCTGTAAAATATTCCAAGATCTGTTTCATCTTCTTCTAGCTCAGTTGTTGTAAAGCATTAGTGTATGAGTTGAGGTGAGAGTGGGTAATATTATTCCCTTTTACTGAGGCACAAGCCAAAATTCGGTGAGAGCAATGCATGGAAATGTATGTTAATCATTAGAAGAGGCTTAGAAGTATATGTTCCAATGACATGGTTATATAGATATAGTTCTTAACTGGAATACTGTTTATTCATGTGAAAATTCAAGTTGCTGCCACTGAAAGTTTATGCCGAAGGCAAATTGTCAAATCTGAAATGTAAGGCCTAAAAGCTGGTCCTGGATAGATTAAAAAAACACACAGCAAATAGACTGCATTGTTGTAGGCTGAAGCTCATTTTCAGAAATACATTGCTCAGCACTAAAGTGGACAGTCTAATCAGTTCCTCTGCAGAAACAGCAAGATTTTTACAAATGAAAGAAAATCTACAGAGATGGAGCTGTGACTGGAAAATTTGATCCACATGGTTGTATTTTTAGATCTGTCAAAGATTGACCTCTGTTTGCAGTTTTCCTAGCAATAGTTTAATATAAAATTAACCTATCTGTAGCATTTCTATATTTCATGGAATTGTGCTATATATTATACCTTATCTATTATTTCTAGAAAGGTCAAATATTCTCTCCGTTAGTTGCAAATATTTCTCCTTTTTAAGCTATGCAAATGGTAGTTAGCCTATTCTCATACATTTGGTGTAGGATTCTGGTTAATTAACCTAAAAATCCTTATCTGTGATGAGAAAGCTTGGTGAAAATTTACAGAGGATGGAATGTACTATTTTGTTGCCTTCACAATATCTGAAGGGTAAAGAGATGGTGAACATATGGGGAAATTCTCACCACTGGAATCCAAACAGGAAGATTTCTTATTTTTTCATCAGTATGTGGGAAAATCTCGTATGTGGAAAAATAGCGACTTCTCCATATTTAAAACAGACACAACCTGGTTGTTTTCACAGGCATATCATTATTATTTCATAGATAAGTGAGTATATAAGTGTGTCAACGCATACATACATGTGTGTGGGTACCTAACGTGGTGACCAGGAGAAAAAAAGCTCTGGAGTAAAACCATTACCCTATTTTAAAGTATGCTTTTACTAAACCTATTATTGGCAATTCAGTTGACAATCATATTATGGTGTGACATTCAAATGTCAAATGCATATCTCATTTCCAACTAAGACCATTACATCATTCCTTGTCAAATGCACTGAAATATGGCTAGGTCTAGCTCTGATTAGATAAGGGACCTCATGCTGGTGTTAGCAAATCCAACCCCAGGGATTGATTCCCAAGCTGAGGGAAATGGCAAAGTTATTATTGATGATGGTGCCAAAGCTAACAGGTTTCACATGTCCTTCGTGAACATATGGCTACAGCCCCAGCAGCGACACCATTAAGAGCCATTTGTTCAAGTGTCCTAGAATCACTGCTGAAGAAAAGTGAAAAATTTATAAATTTTACATACCCACCAGTACAGAAGTTTGTCCAACTCCTTGCAGGTTGTCTGGTTCACTGCACTTACTGGAATCATCTGAAAAATAACCCTTTGTGTATGTGCAGAGTTTGTCTCATTAGAGAGACCATATAACAGGTACGTTAGAATCCGAGTCTAAGGTTTGAGTCTGGGCTCTGTGCAGTCCTGGCTGTACCTTGGCAAAGTTCTTAATTTCTTGAAACATCAGTTCTTCTGTACAATTGTGATAATTGTGAAAATGAAATGAAATCATGTATAACCAATAAATGGTAGTTCTTCCTATTACATTATTTAGCCTTCTTGCAACTTGGTGGAATATGTAGGGTACGCAGTATTGTCTTGTTCTTGATCAAGAAACAGACCCAATGAAGGCAAGTGGCTTGTCCAAGGTCATGAGGCTAATAAGGGTGAAAGAGAATCAAGCCCAGGTCTCTTGATTTTAAATCTAGTTTTCTTAAGTGTCTGTGGAGGAACAGAAACCCTGTAAATTAGACTATAATTAAGGTACTACTACACTTACAGAGGCAAAGTGAAATAGTGAATTGGTTCAATTACCTCAATGATGCAAGCCCAAAATACCAAAATGCTTTTATGTAATATGTCTGAATATATCGGACCAAACATCTGAATAATTGCTCAATTATTCATATCATTTTGAATGTATGTATAAATCTGATCTTTTTTATAGGATGAGGGTAGGTTCTGAATCGTGTCTCCAATCTTTCCAACATAAATAGAGAGTATTATTTTTCATTTTCCTCTTCTAATTTGTTCAAAATCCAATGGCTTTTTTTATTATTACATTGAAGTCTGTGGATAAACGGGAAAATCTTTACTGAAACATGGTACTTCCCCAACTGTAATTTTGGTTTGAATTAGACTGCTTACAAGGAACACAACTTCTTAAAAGAGTGACAAGCCATGACCTTCTTCGTAGGTGTGTGCTGGGGGTAGGACATAGTTTGACATCCTTTCAGCTTTTATTGTTAGTGCAGAATCAAATTCTGATCCTGGAGAAAATGTTTCAACCCCGTTAAAAGGAATTGTATTCAATTAGCCCAAGACAATTCTCATACCAGGAATGAGCCAAAATTACAGTTATTCGAAACTAAAAGAAACTTACTCCCCTCTTTTTTTTCTCTTCTGATCTTTACAAGCCACTTACCTATTTCAAGATAGAATTAAGTTCTTCTGATTATATTTCCTTAGCTACAGTCCTGAATGGAACATAATGTCAGCATTAAAACAAAAATTAGTGACATTTAGAAAACAGCCAACAAAAGTTTTTCAAACTATAGAAATACACATCAATTAAAACAAATTGGGCATAGTTAAAAATCTCGTGTCTGTACTAAAAACAAATCTGTCAGCCTACCATCACGTATGTGCTATAATAAATACAGTGCTTAGCAAGATACAGAATAGCATTACCCTGGATTGACAAGCCTATTATACTTTGAATAGGTACAACACAAAAAGTGGAGGAGCAAGTACCTTTGTTCACTGTGAAGTCTGCATTGTAGAATGATCCCTAGAGATGAGGAAGGAAGAGGTTCAGACATAATTAGGGCCCATTAGTAAGGTTACATTCAGTATAATGGTGTGAGTGTAAGTCTCTCCGTGATGGTGTGCTGACTCTCTTTTCAGGTTGCTAACAAGTTCTCTGTCCCTCTCATCAACTTCCTGACCTTTGCTCTAAAACCTGTCCAAACTGAGAGGTCCCCTCCAACTGTACATCAGCCTTGTGCCCCCAAAGCAGGTAAGCTGGCCACTCTCTGGCTATGACAAGTTCTATCTTTGGAATTTTCAACCTCTGTGTTTAACAGTCTCTGCACTCTGCCATGCCATGTATTCACTTGAGGGCGAACTGAGCCAAGGAGCTGCACCTTTGAAGAAGAGTTTGATGGGCGAAGCCCCCCACACATAGGAGAACCTACACAGACCTTTGCTGACCAGACATGAAAGGAAGCCTCAAAAGCAGAAAAGAGAGAATGATACAATAGTGGAAGTTGTTACAGCTTTTTTTCTTTTTTAAGGGGAAATCATGCCCACTTTTAAACTTGCTTGCACCAAGCACAGTCGAGACTGATTTTTCCCCTCACCTTCATCTAGAAAGGCCACACGATGAATCAAATAAGTTAGACAGAAAGGGGAGAAAGCAACAACAAAAAAAACTTTTACCAAAATATGATTGCTAAGATGCTGATTTAAAAAAAAGGTGTTGTTTAAACAGCTGTCCTTTCTATATATTTGGCCCCAAAATTCTGCCTCTAAGAATTTTTCCTAAGAAAATAAACACAAATGTGCTCTGAACTCTAGGTCTATAAAAGAATTTTAACAAAAATTAAAATAGAGGACTCATTGGAAATATCATGATATATGCATATATGTAATGGACTAAAATGCAACCATTAAAATGATGATGTTATAAATTTTAACTTAGTCTCTGCTTACTTGTTTAGTTCTGGGCCAGATCCTGGCCAGATCCTGGCCAGTCACTGGCATACAGCTGTATCTGTCTTCGGAAACCTCGCATATACTTGAGATAAGGGGGGACATACATTAACTGGGGAAAAAAAAAAACAGATTAAAGGACATTTTGCTTTTGATTTTGTTAAATATGTATGTTATTTATATATAATTATATATGTGTGTGTGTGTATATATATATATATAAACATACATTATATATATGCCTATTGCACCTTTAGTTACTGCTGCATATCAAATCATCCAAAACAACAGTCATTAATTATCACTCGTGCATGTGTGCATTGCTGTAGGCTTGTAGATTGGCTGGAACAACTCTGCACCACATGTTTCTCATCCTCTTTAAAACAGTGGGCCAATCCGATCATGTTCCTTTCATGGTAGTGACAGAGGTACACAAGGAGAAAACAGAAACAAAGACAACCTCTCTAGGTCCAGGCATAAGAATATACAATGAAAAAATGTAGGAAAATCCCAAGATGCTTAGGCACTAACATTAGTTATCTGAATGGTAGGATTAGATGTGAATTTTAATTTCTTCTGGTTATTTTTCTGAAGTTACAAGAAAAACATACATTTCATAATCAAATCCCAACAGTTTAAATATTTTGCCAAACTGAATTTTCACAGGTTTCTAATTTTTTGTCTCTTTTTATAATAATTCATAGAGAAAGAAGAACGACTGGAGAAAGAAGACCTAATATTTCATGATGTCCATCCATATGTCAGTAGATCATAATCATAATTACCCAACCATTGCCTGGCCTGACTTTTTTTTTAAGATTTTATTTATTTATTGACAGAGAGAGAAACAGTGAGAAAGGGAACATAAGCAGGGGGAGTGGGAGACGGAGAAGCAGGCTTCCAGCCAAGCAGGGAGCCCAATGTGGGGCTTGCCAGGACCCTGGGATCATGACCTGAGCGGAAAGCAGACACTTAATGACTGAGCCACCCAGGCGGCCCCTGACTTTGAATGGGATCCCTGAACCACTGATAAACCTAAGAGTGGTAGAGAATTGTAACTCTAATATCACCCCTGTTTATTTATTTATTTTCTTCATTTAAGAAACACCAAGCATGGGCGCCTGGGTGGCTCAGCGGGTTGAAGCCTCTGCCTTTGGCTCTGGTCATGATCTCAGGGGCCTGGGATCGAGCCCCACATCGGGCTCTCTGCTCAGCAGGGAGCCTGCTTCCCTTCCTCTCTCTCTGCCTGCCTCTCTGCCTACTTGTGATCTCTGTCTGTCAAATAAATAAAAAAACAAACAAACAAACAAAAAAACCAAGCACTTGCATTTCAGTTGACTTGCAAAGATAACAATCTCCTTAGATTAACTTGATTTGCATGGACACAAGTGTTTTGATACAGAAGGAGAGGAGATGGCACCTTGCATGCTGTTACTGCTTCTCAAAGGATGTGTGGTCCTTCGCCTCCCAGCCCCTCCCGGTGACAGCACACAACACGAATGCTTTAGGTCCCATCCGCTTTTTTTTTTTTTTTTTTTTTTTTTTTGCTTTCTGCGCTCATGTAAGTGGGTGTTTCTTTCCTTGTCCTATTGACTGATTTAGAAAGCCTTTTTATCCCCTCCTTTTTTGGTGCCGTGATTACATTGAATGGTTGATGTTTCTAGTGAATCATTCCACCAATTAGACTAAAATATTAAAAGACAAGTAACTTGAGAAGGAAACTCGCATTTCTATAGCACTTTGCAGCAGATGTATCCTATTTACTGCTTTATTTTATTGCTTAATGACTGGATCTGAAGTAATTGCACCATTTGACAGATATTTATTTGTAAAATGTGATTCATTCAGTCAGACACTTTTAGAATGATTTTCATGCCAAGTGTTAAAATTGTGTAGGCTTGAGTAGCTCTTTCAAAAGATGCAAACACGCATGTAAATTCCATGCATCAAGCACATCTACTTTCGGCCCTTTTTATTATAGAAATATTCCAGTTGACAAAGAGTGCTAGTGAATAAACGGCAGGGACTTCTGGACTTTAATCAACCGCAATCACTGGCAGAGTTCAGAATTAATTTCCTAACCATGAATCACCTGCAGACAATGAATCACGTTCTACAGAATTTTGCCAAGCAAAACAAGCCATCATGCCCTGTACAGCTTTTGAGGACAGGGCCATGGAAACTTATTTGACTAGCATAGTTGAAATAATGAAAAGAAAAGAATATAGAGAATAGTGGAACAAGCTATCAAATAGTGTCTGGTGACTTTCAGCTTCACAAAGACAGGGGAATCGAGAGTTCAGCATGAAAACGCTCTCCGAAATTGGATTCTGTTCCTAAATTCTCGCTACTGAGAATCAAGGTAAAGACTTCTTTGTTAATACTTTCTTGGCTCTGAAACATTCTACACCTCACAGCACAGATGTTACAACATTTCCACCCATTCTTTAACCCATTCTTTAATGCATTAGAAACTTTTTCTTTAACTTCTGGTTCATACACTCTCTCTGTGAAAGGCGAGGAATGGGGAGAATTAAATGTGCAGATAACTCAGATGGAAAAAAAAACTTTTTTGAATGAAATAGCTAAGTGATTTACATACCTAAATTATTGGTGTGATTGCCTCAGTTTTCTATTTTCTCTTCCAGATAAGCAAACAAAGGAACCGATGATCTTTATTTGTTTCTGGGCATTATAAAGAAAACAAAAACAAAAACAAAAAACTGAGATAAATTTAAGTTGCAAGACATACAACAAAATATTTAGCATCTTACATATTATCGTCAAAATAGAATTGATCATTTAACAAGGAAATACTTTCATTGCCAAATTTAAACCAAGCTAATTTCAAACTACCTCAAGTAAAAATAAAAACAGTAAAAAATAAAATGACCAACACATGATATTTGACATGGACACCATTGCAAAGAAATCATGCATGCCATCACAAAGAAAATAAAGAATAAATAGAAAATTCTCATCTAGGAAGAATAGTGAATAATAAGAATTTGTAACCACATTAGACAAATATCAAAAATTCAAAGACTAGACAATATCCATGTTCATAAACTGGTTTGAGAGGTTTTTTTTGATTGATAGGTCATTAGCATCAAATAAATTTGCCTTTATAGATTCATCCAATTTTGGCATATGAGGAAAAAAAGCAAGATTCATGTCATATGGCACAGAATAAAATAATTTTCCAGACGGGCAATCAGTATTTCATTGTAGACCATGAAAACAGGTAAATCGAACTATAAGGTATCCATTGTCAGCCACTTTAGCCAGGTGAATGGAACACATTAACCATTATTATTATTAAGTGAAGCTAGCTGGAATTTCCATCTGTGACTTGTATACCATTCCGTTTTTTACAGTGTGTTGCCTTCAGACCTTCTAATCTTTCCCTCTCACTTACTGATTGCCTTGGCACCTGGGCTTGCAGTTCTCTTCCCTTCCAAGGGTTCTGTTATCGTTCTGAGTGCCTGGAAAGACGCGTGTTCAACCCAAAGAAACCCTGAGCTCCCTGCATGTTGGCCTCATCTCCAGTGACTTATCTTCCTGTGCGCTGCCTCAGAGGCCCACCACCAAGTTGAAAAGCTGGAACCTTGATCTTTACCTGAAGCTACTGCAGCTCTTACATTGTATTTGGACCATAAAAATATTTGACCCAGAGCTCTTATTTTCTGACTGTCACTTAATAATTTCTGATACTCTAGTCTTCAGTCCCATTGGTTAGCCACCTAACAAATGGTGATGAGAGCCCTCTTCGTACCTTATATTGTTCTAGACACCAGATTTGCTGGACTAAAGTGAGAAGTCCAAGATGCCTGCTGTCATGAAGCTTACATTCAAACCCCTTAACCCTGCTTCATTCTCTTGCTCAAGTCCCACGACCCATCATTTCAACTACTCTGTTTTTAATATCCTAACTTCTTTACTCATTGTTTTTTCCATCATCTACTGGCAGAAGTCCAAGCCTAGAAGACTCCAGCTGCCACCCTTCCCAGCACATTCACCTCAGTGGCTGACCATAGTTGGAGGAAATCATGTAACTGTGCAGATGAATGCCACAATAAATTCATGGTCTCTCCAACAGCAAAGGGGCCTTCACCACTTCCAAGAAATCCCTTTTCTCTGTCTTTCTAGCTCTTTTTTTAGATCCTTTTGTACTTATTTCAAACAAACAAGCTTACTAATGTTCCCATCCAGGGCAAGCAATTTCAAATGAACCCCCAAACCAACTTTAAATTCATGTTGTGACTAACAAACAACGGCAATTATTATCAATGTAGGACATCTGAGAGCACCGTCTTTAACCAACCAGGGCTCAGAGATGGAGGCAAGTAGAAAGGTTCTTGGCTTTCATTGAGGGGGAGCAACTGATTTGCTTTGCCTTGATGTTAACCGTTTTGTTGGGCCTAACTTTAAAATTCAGCTTACAATCAGCAAGAATACTTAAAGCAGGAAGCATCCAAGTATTAGGCACAGAAAACAAGAAACATGTAAGATCCCTGGGCTACTTGACCAGCAGTTGGAGCACAGGACGAGGAAGGGTGCTCCAAAACTTAGTGGGGCCTCAGGCAGTAACTGGACATTTTTGCCCTTGGTTATCTGTAAATAGTAGACCAATTTAATAGGATAGTTGTGAGAGTTGAATGGGAAATTATGTGTTAAGAGTTAGGATATTACCTGGCCCCTCCTAAGCACTCAGAAAATATTAGTGATTAGCTGCTGATCCTATAATTGTGGCTCCATCTCACTCCTTCCTGCCACACCAAATTTCTTTAAAATTCTGCCAGTGTTTATAGTCTCCATTTCCTCATCTCTCTGCCATTACTTCACACTACCACTCCTCTGAACCTTTTCTCATTGAGGTCATCAGTGGCCTCATTGACACTAAATCCCCCAATTTCTACCCCCTGGTTTTTATTTTGTTGATCTATTGATATCACTTGACACTGGTGACCTCTCTCTTCCTCCTGAAACACTTTTTCCTAAGCTTTTATGAAGAGTTGCAGTCTTTGATGTCCTTCTATATTTTAAGTTAAACTTGATCTCCTTCCTTTTTAGGATTCTAGTCTACTTTTCCAGTGTTGGTGTTCTGTAAGTTTCTATCATAGAGTGTTTCTTTTCTTACTCTGCATACTTTTTCCTGATATATTTAATATACTCTTACAGGATTCCCATCTCTATTCTTTAGGGTGAAGGCTAAGCTACTGGGGGGAAAAAAGAGGGGACTAAAGAATGAGGTTGCTCTCTCTCACCTAGGAGCCAAGGTGTGCACGGTTCAGGATGGCAGCTTTGCTCTAAGGGGTCACTTACAGAACCAGCTTCTCCTATTCCATTCTTCTGCATCCCTGCCCCATCTAGATAGTCATTGCCTGCTATCTGAAGCTAGTTTCCTGCTCAGTTTAGGGTCTTTAGCAAGGGAAAAGGAAACAGGGAAGGTCAGGAGTAGGGACTACTCTTTAAACAAATGGCCTGAAGTTCATACATTACATCTATTCACATTCCACTGGTAAGAATGTGGTCAAACGACCACATGGCTCCATGGTGACAGCTGGGAAATTTGGTCTTTAACTGGGCATAACAGCAGGGAAAATAGCCGGCAGGAGGAGGAACTTTAGTAGACAATTGGAAGTCTCCACCACACCATCTGTAAGTCAATAACTAGAAATTCTGTGTCTTCAGATGCCTTTCCTTAGCTTCAGACTCAAACATCTAACTGCTTACTAGACAGTTCCACTTCAATTTCCCTCTTACATCTTAAATTCAGTCAGTTCCCAACAGAATTTATAATCTTCTACATCTCAAAATCTCCAAACTCCATTTCAGTGAAAAACCACTCATACTCTTTTGTTTCCTATCATCATTGTAGAAACTCCTTGGTGTTTATCACCATAGTCTTAACTATGTGTCATCTTTCACTCTGCCTCTATCCCTCTGGACCTCACCCCTATATCAAATCTATCCCAATGGCTTAGTGATGCTTTTTAAATACCTCTCAGATTCTCAGGTCACTACCATTTTACTACCTTTCTTATGTCTCCAGCCACCATTATCGCCCCCACTTACATTTACTTTTTTTTTTTTTTATTTGATAGACAGAGAGCACAAGTAGGCAGAGAGGCAGGCAGAGAGGTAGAGGGAGAAGCAGGCTCCCCGCTGAGCAAGGAGCCCGATGCGGGACTCTATCCCAGGACCCCGGGATCATGACCTGAGCCGAAGGCAGCCGCCCAACCAACTGAGCCACCCAGGTGTCCCCCCACTTACATTTACAAATGTTCTCTATTTCTGAAGAGATTTGATTCCTCAGTCTAGGCAGCAAGAGCTTAGATAGAGAAAGACACTAAGTTATCTGAATCTGTCTGGTACAGTGATTAACAAAAGTTTGGAAAGTGGAGATTTATCTAAAAATTTATCTGTGTCTCGAACCTGAGAGCTCCACCCATGAGAATGTGGATGGGAAAAGAAGCCCTGTTATTCTCCACGTGAGATCCAATGGATCTTTCTAAAATATAAATCTTATCTTACCATATGTGTAAGTTTTCACTTGCTTCCCACTGACATTAGAATAAAATCCGAGGGGCACCTGGGTGGCTCAGTGGGTTAAAGCCTCTGCCTTCGGCTCGGGTCATGATCCCAGGGTCCTGGGATCGAGCCCCACATCGGGCTCTCTGCTCAGCGGAGAGCCTGCTTCCTCTCTCTCTGCCTGCCTCTCTGCCTGCTTGTGATCTCTGTCTGTCAAATAAATAAATAAAATCTTTAAAAAAAAAAAAAGAATAAAATCCGAATTCTTAGTATGGCTTAGAAGTCTTCCATCTTGGATTATTGCTTAACCTTGCCCTTCTACATGCTGAACTTTGGACTCCAGGCACACATCCTCTCTTCTGGTTCCTTGAAGGCAATATCTCTCCCTTGTCTTGGGGTGTGGCGTATGGCATTCCATTTGACTGGAACTCTCTTCCTTACCCTCTGACCCTTTACTTGGCTAATTCCTAGTCATCTCTCAGATGGCAGCTTCGTTTTCATGTCTTCCAGGTAGTCACGGGATCCTCTCTTGCTGCAGGGATTTGGTGACTTCATCTATTTGTCCCCTTAGCCTGGTATTTACCCTCTATTACACTTATGAAACTTTGTTATAATTGCTTTTTATATTATCTATTTCCCCATTAAAAAATGTAAGCTCTGTGATGACAGTGACCATTCTCTTCACTGTTGCATCTGTAGGACTTGGGGACAGTTTAGAATGGAGCAGATGCTCATTAATATTTCTTAAATATTCATTTAATATTTGGATATATGTATAGTTGGGAATGAGAGTATAAGAACTACAAAAGTATTTAGTGGTAATTCAGAGTTCTCGGCACAATTACAATCAGGATGAATAGATTAATGTTATTCACTAGAGTGAGTAATTTCATTTTTATTTAGAAAAATAATTTAATAACATCTTGAGAGTAATAAGCTAAAATAAATGATGCCAGGCCAGGCATGGAAATGTCAGAGTCTGCCTGAATTCTTGTTTCCTTCCCTTGTCCGATTCTTCTTGTACAGTCCACATTTATAGAGCTCTTGCTTTCGCCCTCAGTCTGGATCCTTGAGGCTTACTAGGTGAGAATCACAGGGAGGTGGTAAGCACAGAGACACTAAACTATCAGCTGGTCTGACTTCTCATTCTGATTCAAACCTTCCTCTTGAGCACCTGTCTTAAGAAACTGTACTCAGCCACAGTGGCAATCAGTTGTGAAGTGTGTCACAAGTGATTACTGATAATAAAATACAATGCTTACTAATGTTTTTGTTTGCTTGTTAATTAAAGCAGATTCAGTATCATCTGAATTAAAACATCGTTCGTTTCATTTTTTCATCATTTTCCATTCTGGTGGTTTTGTGCTTTTTTAAATTTATTTTTTAAAAGATTTTATTTATGCATTTGAGAGAGAGAGAAAGAGAAAGAGAGAGAACGAGCAGGAGGAGAGGCAGAGGGAGAGGGAGAAGCAGACTCCCCACTGAGCTGGAAGCCCAATGCAGGGCTGCATCCCAAGACCGGGAGATCATGCCATGAGTCAAAAGCAGATACTTAACCATCTGAGCCACCCAGGCACTCCTTTTTTTTTTTTTTTTTTTTTTTGAGTAGAAAAGAAATGACACAGTCTATGCCAGAGCTGACATTAACAGGTGGATATGCATGTGATAGATCATCTAGTTATCTGGTTTTAAAAACAGAAGTAGGGGTGGTTTTCTCTTTCCTGTAAAGAGGTGCACATTTATTTGGAGAACATGGAATCATCAGGTGGGAGTTAAGTAAGAGCAAGCTAAATTTAAGACTGCCAACCTAGATAAGGGCAAAAGAAGACCGAAACTTAAGAGAAAGTCTCAGGACTGAGCAAAGCAAAGGGTGGTGTTGTAAGAAGAGGACAGAGTGGCCCTTCTGAAAGCCTGTGGGTCCTAAGGATCTGGGTTTAACAGCTCCAGTTAGGAAGAAGCAGCAATTCCACCAGTAACTTCCAACACATGGAATCCCAGGTCAGCGTCTGTTACCTACAAGAGGAGATACGAATGTTGTCGTCATGGGACTCACTGGGTACATTCAAGGATTTTTTGCAAAGGCATTTAGGGGCTTGACTCCCCACATATCAGTAACATACTAGTCTTTTAAAATTTTCTTTCTAAAACTCATCCCAGTTATACTTCAAACATTGAGTGCTCCATTCAACTGGTGATATGTGGCTGTACCCAGCTTTTCACTTTAGGCTTCCAGACTTAATTCAGTTTAGTGGACAGTTTCTGTCCTAAGAGAAAAAGTCCCCTTGCAAAGTAGAATTTGCATGGAGTGACACACTAGGCTCCAAAAAACAGCTCTCTCAAGGGTCCCTGCCAACACAGCATGTGTGTATCTAACAGAAAGGGGGAAAGCATACAGCCCTCCTTTACGGAACCTCTACCAGCAACTGCACAGTAACCTCATGGTTTACCTTGACCTGGTCTAGCACCGGATCCTGTCAGGCATCCCTGTGGTTTCGCACTTGGAGACATCTGGAACCTGGTCGGGGACATCTGGTCATGTTCTAGGGTGCAAAAGCATGCAGAATGGTGACTCGTCTAAAGATCTGATGAGGAAAATTCTCAATAGTTATGCATGAACACGGTCAGGTCCTGCAGACCCAAACACAGACACAGATTCTTTGTTCATTGCCTTTTTCTTCCCTTTGGCTCATTTGCTATGTTTGTTCTTGTTCTTGCTGCTCCTGTTTGTTTGTTTTGTTCATTTGAAAAGTTAATACTTTAAAAAAAATAGGTTAACAAGTTGTGTGCACTTGAAGAAAAACTTCAGAGGAACTTGCGTCATGTCTGAAAGAGCTACGAGTCTCCCTGTTTCTAGAAACTTAAACCTCAGACTTACTCTTGATGAAGCATCTCTGGTCCATGAAGACATCCATCAACTTTTTCTCATGTTCCTTCATCTTTTGCTCAAATTACATGTGAAACGATAGCATTGTAGAACTGGCTAGTCCCCAGTGAATCCTAAGCTGTCCTAAAGATCATTTTCTACCACCCTGAAGGTTTAACTACAATTCCATTTAATTGGCACTGGTGGGCAATTCACTGGGGGCACTGCAGTGTGACTACTCAGGAAATGTCTGCCTGCCGTAATGCTGGCAAGCTCAGTCGTATAAAATCTCACAAGATCCCTTGTCGAAACATTTTGTGCTGTAATGTTGATGATATGCCCAGTTCAATCAATCAATCAACAAATATTTATGTTAAATGCCTCTTCTATCACCACCGCTAGCCTGACATTCCCCTCCTGTTTGCCATTGTGCCCATGTGAATGGTGTTCAGGCAAAGGTCAGGGTGATCTCTCTCTGACCCCAGTGGATGGATGCTGTTGTTTCCAGCCCTTCTCAAATGGAAAAATCAATTAATTCACCAACAAACAGATATTGGCATTTTCTGTGTGCCCACATTCTTTAGTAGGCTTAGATTTCTTCTAGTGTGATGAAATTCTCAAACCAGGGCCACTCCCTTCTTCTCTCCTTCCTCCCGTATTTCAGTAACAGTTTATTATAGCAGTACCTAACATTTGTATAGAATTGTATTGTTAGCAAAGTATTTTTATTCTTAAACTTACTGACTACACAGAGAGGAGGCTGTTTTTTCTTCTTTTACAGCTCAAGAACCGGGAGATTTGGATTTGTCTAAAGTCACAGCCAGTAGAGGACAAGGGAGCATTTCTTGACTCCAGAGTGACTTTCCTCAAACTCCCATTTCTCTTTGTTACATAGAAAGTGCTGTAATAAATGTGGGAGTTGGGGATTAAGAGTAATAATAAGATGAATAAAATAGTTTTTAAAAAGTTTTATTTATTTATTTATTTATTGAAGAGAGAGAGCATGAGCATGAGGGGCAGAGGGAGAGGGAGAGGGAGAGAGAATCTGAAGCAGACTCTAGAGAGCATGGAGCCCTGCGATTACAACTTGAGCTGAAATGAAGAGTCAGATGCTGAACTGACTGCATCACCCAGGCACCCTGCAAAAAAAAAAAAATATATATATATATATATGTATATATATATACATATATATATATATAGCTTCTAACCTCAGAAATATAATATCAGAGGTAACCCAGTGATTTTGTCTCACTCTAATATACAACTTAGAGGCTGTGCATTTCAGAACACCTGCTTCATGTCTAGAAAGAGATGACCCCCAGTCTTTGGAATCTCCCGACATTGCCTGGCCTCACAAGAGTCCCACTTGCATGCTTCTGTCTGGGCACTAATTCGAACTCTATTTCTCAGAGCCGTGCTTCTCAACAGCTGCTTATCCAGCTGTCTCTAAATGCAGCATCCATCTCTCCACCTCTCCTGTGGCCCGACTCTACAATCCACAGCTGTTGACCTGGACCCATCATTCTAGTCAAGCAGTTTGTGGTAAGGTCATGACTGACCTCCATGTCACTCAAGTCAAAGACACCTTTTCTCTATCTTTGACTTGTGAAGAGGCAGAACAGCATAATGGCAAACAAAGCATGGAACCTGAGGTCAGACTCCTTTGGTTTTACTACTGACTCCTCTATTTACTAGTGTGATCCCAAACAAGGGATTTCACCCCTCTGTGCTTCACTTTCTTCATCCATAAAATGGGAATAATAATAGTATCTACATCATAGTACAAGTGTAAGGATTCAAGGAGTTAATATATGCAAAACACAGAGAAAATATCTGACACATATTAAATGATACAGATGTTAGCTGTTATTATTTATTGTTACCTAAGCTGCTGGATATGTAAAGTATTTTTTTTCTTCATTAGCTATAATCTTCTATGCAGCACCATGTTCTCATGATTTTACTCTATCCTTTCCAATAATTTTTCTCACTCACCTGTGTAGACTCTCTCTCCTTTATTTTTTACTTAACAAATAGATCTTTAAGTTCTTCAGGTTTCACTTACCATTTCCATTCTTTTTATTAGTTTTCTATCCTCAGAAATCTCATCAAATTCACGCAATAAAATACCAAGTTCACTCAAATATATATTTTCACTACAGATCTCACCACACACCCCGGATTTTCCATTGACATATCCATATCCATTGGATATCCAGGCATATCCTGCCTTCCTGCCATCCCTACTTGTATAATTCACATACAACTTAAACTCAGTATTTCTCCCCCAACTGGTCACCCTCTGGTATTCTGGTATTAATAAATATAACCAAAAGTCAATGTGTTATTGAAGCTAGATGCCAAGGAATCACCTAGAAGACTTCTGTCATCCTCACTTCCAATAGCCAATCCATTACTAAGTCCTGAAGATTACACCTCCCATATTCTTTGATGTAGGTATTCCTTATAGCCCATCAATGCCACTGTTATCTCCTACCTGGACCATTGCAATAGCTTTCAAAGTGCTCTATTCTCATCTCTCTGATCCCTGTCTTCCACTCTCTGCACACCAAGTAGAACAATCTATTCCAACACAAGGACATCCTAACATTATCTGTTTAGAGCATCTTGATGTCTTTCTTATACTTTTGTAATAAAGACAAACTTACCCCTTCACAGAGCCCACAAAACAATACCTCAGCAGCTTTAAATCATCTCATCCTTCCTCCTGCTTTCTTACTGCCAAGTCACTAACTATTGTTTCATTTCATTAAGAGTTTCCTGCTCCCCTCCCCCCACCATAGGGCCTTTGCACACATTGGCACTTCTTTTTCTCTCTTCTTTGCCTCATTAGTTCCTATTCTTCTCATCATCTTGGTTGTATCACCACATCCTCAAGAAAACCTCATCTAACACTCCTGACCAGATGAACTCTTCGTATGTCTTCACTTTGTAGAATTTATCATGCTTGTAGTTTTACATTCCTTTATGGATTATGTGATTATATCTGTTTCATAGAGTAGACTGTAAACACTGAGACTATGTCTTTGGGGAAGGTGGTTACTCTTTGTATTTCTAGGACCTATCATAGAGATGGTGCTCCAATATATACTGGTTGAAGTCACATAACCCTGGACACTCTGAGTTCAGCTCTATTTCTATAGCATCACCTCGGGAATAGCATAGACCTCATTTTACAAAAGAATTAGCCACATAAATACAGGCATACCTCAGAGGTACTGCAGGCTTAATTCCAACCAACACAATAACGCAAATATTGCAATAAAATGAGTCAAGGGAATTTCTTGGTTTCCCAGGGCATACAAAAGTTATATTTAAACTATACATTAAGTTATGTTTTAATTATACACTACTATCTATTAAGTATACAATAGAATTATGTCTAAAAACAATGGGCATTACCTTAATTTAAAAATTCTTTATTGCTAAAAAAAATTCTAACTACCCTCTAAACTTTCAGTGAGTCATAATCTTTTTGCTTGTGGAGGGTCTTGCTTTGTTGTTTGCAGATGACTGGTCAGAGTGGCGGCTGCTGAAGGCAGGTGGTGGCTGTGGCAATTTCTTTAGATAAAACAACAATGCCTGGTGGTGGGTATTAAGGAGGGCACATATTACATGGAGCATTGGGTGTGGTGCATAAACAATGAATATTGGAACACTGAAAAAATAAAATTAAATTAAAAAAAAGATAAAACAACAATGAAGTTTGCTACATCAATTGATTCTTCCTTTCATGAACAATTTCTCTGTAGCATGTGATGCTGTTTGATAGTAGTTTATCCATAGTAGAACTTCCAAAATTAAAGTCAACCCTCTCAAACCCTGCCACTGCTTTTCAACTAAGTTTATGCACTATTCTAAATAGTTTGCTGTCATTTCTACATTCTTCACAGCATCGTCACCAGGAGTAGCTTCTGCTCAAGAAACCCCTTTCTTTGCTCATCCAGAAAAAGCAACTCCTCATCCATTTGGGTTTTTTTTTTTTAATATTTCATTTATTTATTTCACAGACAGAGATCACAAGTCAGACAGAGATCACAAGTAGGCAGAGAGGCAGGCAGAGAGAGAGGAGGAAGCAGGCTCCCCACTGAGCAGAGAGCCTGATGCGGGGCTCGATCCCAGGATCCTGGGATCATGACCTGAGCTGAAGTTCAGAGGTTTTAACCCACTGAGCCACCCAGGCACCCCATCCATTCGGGTTTTATCATGACCTTGCGGCAATTCAGTCCCATCTTCAGACTCCGCTTCTAACTCTCCCTGGCTATTTTCAGCACATCTGCAGTTACTTCCTCCACAGAAGTCATGAACCCCTCCAAGTCATCCATGAGAGTTAGAATGAACTTCTTCCATGGGTTTCCTGGATGGCTCAGTTGGTTAAACATCTGACTCTTGATTTTGGCTCAGGTCACGATCTCAGGGTCCTGATCTTGAGATTCGCATTGGGCTGTTCTCAATGGGGAGTCTGCTTGAAGATTCTCTCCCTCTGCCCCCCCCCCCGACTCATGCTCATGTTCTCTCTCTCTCTCTCCCTCTCTCACTAAATAAATAAATAAAGCTTTAAAAAAAATCAACTTCTCCCAAACTCCTGTTTGTGTCAATAATCTGACCTCTTTCCATAAAGCACAAAAATTCTAGATGGCATCTAGGATGATGAATCCTTTCTAGAAGATTTTCAATTTACTTTGCCCAGACCCAACAAAGATATCACTGGCTATGACAGCTATAGCCTTGTGAAATGTACTTCCCAAATAATAAATGTTGGAAGTCAAAATTAATCCTTGATACATGGAGTATAGAGTGGATATTGTGTTAGCAGGCATGAAAACAAGATTAATCTCATTGTACATCTCCATCAGAGCTCTTAGATGACCAGGTACATTATCAATGAGTGGTAATATTTTGAAAGGAAACTTTTCTTTTTCCTGTATGGTAGGTGTCAACAGTGAGCTTAAAGTATTCAGTAAATCATGTTGTAAAGAGATGTGCTCTCATCTAAGCTTTGAGGCTCCATTTATAGAACACAAGCAGAATAGATTTTGCTTGATTCTTAAGAGCCCTAGGATTTTCAAAATGGGAAATGAACATTAGCTTCAGCTGAAAGTCACCAGCTATATTAGCCCTTAGCAAGGGAGTCAACCTGTGACTTCTCCTCTGTAGCTATGAAAGTTCTAGATGGCATCTTCTTCCAGTATAAGGCTGTTTCATCTACACTGAAGTCGGTTGTTTAGTGTGGCCATCTTCATGAAATTATCTGAGCTAGATCTTCTGGATAATTTGCTGTAGCTTCTATATCAATACCTGCTGCTTCCCTCTGCACTTTTATGTTACAGAGGCGGCTTCTTTCCTCCAAACTCATGAACCAGCCTCTGCTAGCTTCCACCTTTCCTTCTGCAACTTCTTCCCCTCTCTCAGCCTTCACAGAACTGAAGAGAGTTAAGGCCTTGCTCTAGAACAGGAACGTTATGGCTGGTTGGATCTTCTGTCCAGACCACTCAAACTTTCTCCGTCCCAGCAATAATGCTGTTTTGTTTTTGCATATTTTTTGTGTCCACTGCACAATTTCCTTTAAGAACTTTTCCTTTGTGGGGCGCCTGGGTGGCTCAGTTGGTTGGACGACTGCCTTCGGCTCAGGTCATGATCCTGGAGTCCCGGGATCGAGTCCCACATCGGGCTCCCTGCTTGGCAGGGAGTCTGCTTCTCCCTCTGACCTCTCTCCTCTCATGCTCTATCTCTCAAATAAATAAATAAAATCTTTAAAAAAAAAAAAGAACTTTTCCTTTGTATCACAGCTTGACTGTTTGATGCAAGTGCCTAGCTTTTAGGCTGTCTTGGCTTTTGACATGCCTTTCTCACTAGCTCAATCATTTAGCTTTTGACTTAAAGTGAGAGACATGTGACTTTTCCTTTCACTTGAACACTTAGAGGCCACTGTAGGGTTATTAACTGATCTAATTTCAGTATTGCTGTGTTTCAGGGACTAGGGAAGTCTGAGCAGAGGGAGACAGGGCAATAGCCAGTTGGTGGAGTGGTCAGAATGCACACAGTATTTATGGATTAAGTTTGCTATTTTGTATATGCACAGTTCCTGGCACCTCAAAACATTTACAATAATAACATTAAAGATCACTGATTATGTATCGCTATAACAAATATAATAATAATGGAAAAATTGGAAACATTGGAAAATAACCAAAATGTGACAGAGACACAAAGTAAGCAAGTGCTGTGGGGAAAATGCCACCCAAAGACCGACTGGATGAGGGGTTGCCACAAACCTTCAATCTGTAAAAAACAAAAACAAAAACCACAGTATCTGTGAAGAGCAATAAAATGAGGTATGCCTACATATACATGCTAATTATGGCAGAGTAGCACCTAATCTCACTTAGAACCTGCCATGTTTGAATAGATGTGGTCACAGGAATCAAAGACAAATGAAGTAGAAGTTTGTCAGGCAACGTCAAAACTTGCTGACTGATGCCTGGATGAATAAAGCATTTCAATTCATCTTGTCTTCTCAAGATTGCTGATACTGCCATTCCTGGGCCCTGTCTACTCTTGGGCAATATTACATGGTCAAAATGTAACAGAATAATTTTAGTGTTTAGCTATATCTTATTTGTGCTCTAACGTTTAGCCAGCTGTGAGTTATTTTTGTTCCTAAAAAAGACTGTTTTGTATTATAATAACTGAACCTAGACCTTCCTGATATTCCCAAGCCACAGGAAGGGAAGGAGCTGGGAATTGCATTATTTTACCTTCAGAATGGCCAGAACTATTTCAATTTCTGGCCTTTTGATGATTTCATAGATGAGTCACAATGTGGTTGGTTTCACTAAAATAAGAAGAAGAAATTTTCAGGCCTTTCTTATTCTGCAACCCCATCCCAGTATTTGGTAATAAAATGAAGAATTATTTTGCGACCTCAATGTTCAAGTGTCAGAGACACTAAATTTGTTACACAAACAAACTTTGATGACTCTGGTTGATAAAAAAAAAAATTTATTAACCTTATAGGATCTATTAAGGAAAAAAAATCTGGACAGTTCATTTGAATGGCCACAAGAGAGCAGTAAGAAATTAAAGCTTAGGAAGATGACTCATAGTCATTCTTTATGTATTAGGAAGAAGTGGAACACAGAGCTGCTTTTATGTGTTCTCAAGCTTCAAAATATGACCTAGAATCTCTCATTTTTTAGGAAGGACACTACACATAGCATTAGTAAATTAACTAAAAGGAACCTTGAATTGGGGCTTTTGTGAATCTCAAGTTTATATCTGAAAATAAAAGAAAATAAATACTTTGGACATCTTGAGCAGTCATCTGGCCCATCCTTTTGCACTATGCAAGCCAGACAGAAAGGTATGAAACCCATTTGCAAAGTCCCACAAAAGAAGATCTTGGCATCCTGCTCTAGAACATGGCAACACCTTAAACTATTAACTATTAGGAAATATATTTTTATGTGTAACCCAACTCTCTCATGTTGTAATTTGGCTACTATTTCAAATAATATTTTGGATACCTTGGATCTTTCCTAAAGGCCCATTCTATTTCTTTATGTGCCCTCCACCCTTCATTCCCCACAAACTTGTGCCATTTTTTTTACTTGAAATTTCAGATGCCGTGAATTTTTAAATGAATTTAAAAATCATTAATTTATAAAATGACCAGCAATAACCCCAATATGTAAGACACTATTAAGAATCAGTCTGAAAAAAAGATTAATGGCCAGTAGAAAAATAGGCAAAGAGCATGAATAGGCAATTCACAAAGGCAGAATCTCAGCCAATAAACATATGAAAAAATTATTCATGCTTAACAGTAAACAAAGAAATGAAAATTTAAATGGGGCACATTCCTATTACTAGATAAGCGCAGATTAAGAAGAAGAATAATGTCCAGTGTTCACAAGAGAGAAAAGCCACTTGTAAACACTAGGAACAACTTTGATGAAGCAGTTTGAAAATACATATAAGAACATTTTTAAACATGAATTTCTTTTGACGGAGCAACTTCACTGTTAGGAATTAATCCAATGGGAAAAAATCAAATACAAGTATAGGTTTTAATAGTTAAAAAAAGGGGGGGCGGAATAAAATCTTAAATTGTTTCAAAAGGAGAAGTGGTTAAATAAATTAGAGTATATCCATACAAATGAACTATTATGTAAATCATTAAAAATAATGCAAATAAATATTCATTGGTATCGAAAGACTATGGTTTATTTTAAGTTAAAATGAGATTCAAAACATCATAACATGATTTCATTTCAGAACAAACTGGGAATGACTACACGATGTCTGGATGATAACCACCAAAAAACAATTATCTCTGAGTAATGGGCTCACAGATGATTTTTTCTCTCTTCCGTAGAACTTCCTATACAACCTGCACGTGTGTTTGTTTGCTTTTAATCAATGAACACACGTTACTTATAAAATCAGTTAAAAAACACAAAAAGCTACTACTATATTGGAAAAAAAAACGTTGGAAAAATTTAGACATTGGTTTGGTGAATTTGTAAGAAGTTTGAAGTTTACTCTTCAAATAGTAAGTTGCAATGAAAACACAGCTTAAGAAAATATGATCCACGATTATCTCCATTATCTTAATAATAGGAAAGAAAAATATGTAACAACAAAATACCAGAGTATATGCAGGTTGTGTTTCTATACTGCTAATATAACTGGGTGAAAATAAAGGACTTTTTAAAAAAAGCATTCAAATGATTGACTTCATAACATAAAAGACCTCGCTTTTAGAAGGAGAAAAAGAATCTTTCTCACTCTTTTTTCCCATGAACCGCCAATAAGCTGACAGCGAAATCATTTTCTTCTAGATATTCTAAGCGATCATATTCTTATTATTGATTTTTCAGACCCATATTTAACCTACAATTAATATAATGAGATATCTTTCAAGAGGGCTTTTTTCTGAATAGAGCTTCTGTTTAGCTGAAGGTCTTCTATGTAGTAATAACTTTCCCATTACTGTGGACCGGAAAAGAATGCTGTGTTTCCTACTCTAAGCTACTAGCCATTCTTGATTTTTGACCCTGTTCAAACTACCTCCATGACTTTCAAAATTATCAGCTATTGAATATCTCCCATGAACCCAGTACTAGATAAGACCTCAAAACAAACTGCAAAATAAATATTATCCTCAAAAGATGGCCAACTGGCTCACAGAGGCTCAGCGCATTGGCCCAAAGAGCACAGAGGATCTAGGAGTAACCCCTGCACTCTCTAAGCCCCACAACCCTGCATAGTTTGTTTGTTTGTTTTTCCCTTTTCTTTTTTTTTCCTTAGCATGGAAGAAGCCGTTTTTCCCAATCGCTTGCTTTTTTCCTCTATAGCATTTCCTCAGCCATTTGAAGCCCATCTTCCTCTCACCACCGAAGCCTTCCAGATGCGGGGGGGGGGGGGGGGGTACCCCTGAGATGTCTTTGAAAATTAACATTCCAAAATGGTTTGTCACTTTTCTCCCTGCCTGAACTTGGAATTGAGAGTTAGGCTGTGGTGGTGGGTGCAAGGGAAAGCCAGTCAGAGCTCCTGCTCCGGCTTACCACCAATGGCCTGAATCGCTCTGAGGTAATTGCCCACTTGTACTTTATGGTTTCGTTGGTGAAATCCGAAGAGGCGTGGTTGTCACCCTTGTTGGTCAGTTATAACTCCACCTCCCCTTAAAAGTGCATTTTATCCTTCCTAGAAAAAGAAAAAAAAAGTTGTGTCATGGAGATATAAAACCAGAAAAGGGAAGTTAAGAGCCTCTGTTTTATCCATCACATCTGAAAGTAAGTCTTCAGCAGCCAATCAAATTGTGTTTGGTAGCCAGAGCTTTTAAAGATCCTCAGTGGTGTGGCTCATGGGATGGCTTAGAAACAAGGCATTGGTGTTCCGGTTGCCACCCAGAGAAAGCATTGCCATAAATGATGAGTATATGCACTGGTCATTTCCAGCCTTCCTTCTGGATACTTTTGAAAAAGAATGACCTCACCGTGTCCTGGCCTTTGCTATCTTTGGTGAAAAGGTTTCTAGAAGTTCTGAGATTTCCTGATTCTCACTGCAATGTCTCCCAGTCCCCCCTCTTTCCTATTCCCCAAATACAGCTCTCTTTGCATTCCTGGGGCTTTTGTTTGTGGATGCTTTGAAATCATATGTTGAAAACAAGAAAATAAATTTGAACTTTAAAAAAATCCAAAGGGAACTAAATAGCAAAAAACATTCAAAGGGCAAATGGGCAGGAAGGTAGAGAAGGGAGGGGCAGGGGGCGGGGGAGATTAGAAACACAGGTACTTCCTTTACCACTGGCTCACCGGGGCTCTGGGTGAGTCACCGAACATTAATCCTGTCTGAAAAAGGAGATGCAAGAACACTTCCTTGAAGAAATTCTATGTAAGCAGATACAGTAATATGCAAGACCTCTTTGAAAGATGTTCATATAAAAAGCTTCAAGTATTATTTTTATCTTTCAGCTTGCTTAGCCTTCACATTTCAGGAATCATGGTGATGCACAGTGTTGACATTAAACCAAGGGAATGTTGTTACTAATCTTACTCTTTTTATGTTTAGAAAATGGCTTTTTTTAGTAGAGTTAAGAAATTATATGGCAGTATGAGACTGCTCAAATTAATTTAAATAAAATGTCAGATTCTAGTTCTAACATTCACGAAGTACCCAGCATGTGTAGGATGCTCCTAGAAATTTATGAATATAAGGTAATGGAAACTAAGTGAATACAAGACCCTGGCAAGAATTAAGACAATTGTAGAAACAAAGGAATGAAAATTACTGGGCTCTAAGTTAGTTGTAGTAAATTAAGACTCTGAAATCAATCCTGAACACTTTCTGGTTAGTGGACTTAGGTAAACTCAATACCTGGTCTTTAATCTATCTGCCCAACAAGGATATCGAATGGCTTGCCATGCCAGGCAATGACCCACCGAGAATAAGATGAAGTCGCTTTTCTTCCGAAGTGCACATTCCAGTAGAGGAAGACAAAAAATAAACTAGTAAGTCAGTGAAACAACTAGATAATGTTGAAGAGTAGTGAGTGCTATGCAGGAAATAAAATGGATGGTTGAAAGAGAATCCCTCAGAGAATTCTGTAGATCAAGAGGCCCAGGAAGAGTTCTGAGTTAAGTGACATGATGGCTCAACTCAGACCTGAAGGTTCAATGAGAAGGAGTCAGTTTTTAGATAAGGCAGGAAAATAGTCTTTGGAGAAGAGGGAACAGCCCATCCATGCTTCGAGGCAGTATTAGGAAGGAAGCTATTGCTCATAGAATGCAGTGTACAAAGAGAAGGACAGTGGTAGGAGTCAAGGTCAGGAAAATTATGCAGCCGGGATCATGTCAGGCTTTTGATGTCACAGAAGGGAGTGTGGAAGTCGATCCGAGTACAGTGAGAAGTGTCACTGGAAGATTCTAGCAGGAGAGAGGAATAATCTTATTTACATTCATTTTTGAAAGAAAATTCAGGCTACTCTGTGAGGAAGGGAAGATAGGGGAGCAAGAATGAAAGGCAGGAGATGAGTTAGGAAGCTGTCTATGTCAGCATACAGGCTCATGCAAGCTTATGTCAGGAGCTGTGTGAGTCAGGTGAGCAAAGAAAGTGCCATGAACCAGATTCATCATGCAATATTGGGAAGGATTGGAGGCTTATATGGTCTTTGAAAGTGTTCTTTGAAAGATAATCATGTTGTCTCACCAACTGAAATTGCGGTGACAGCATTAGAGCACAAGACAGAGGAAAAAAAAACACTTTTGTTTTGAGTTCATTCCAGTTCTTTTCTCCAGTGTAAGAACAGCGTACCAGTGGGGCACCTGGGTGGCTCAGTGGGTTAAGCCACTGCCTTTGGCTCAGGTCATGTTCTCAGGGTCCTGGGATCGAGCCCTGCATCGGGCTCTCTGCTTAGTGGAGAGTCTGCTTCCCCCCCCCCTCTCTGCCTGCCTCCTGCCTACTTGGGATCTCTCTCTCTGTCAAATAAGTAAATAAAATTCCAAAGAAAAGAAAAGAAAGTGATAACTTAAAAAAAAGAACATCGTACCAGAACTTGGAATGTGGGTAACACTCTGCCTTCAGTTTTCTCACTACGACCCCTTGGATTCTCAATCTCCTCAACCATTGCAGGCGAAGAAGAAGAATGAAGGGTCGATAAGTTGCTCTTGTTAACATGGAAAATGAGAGGTAGAACGGCTTACAGAACACAGGTACGACGTCTGGGCTTCAGTAAGGCTGTAATCAGAACCACATTGCACTGTAACAGGAAATCAGGGCTTCTAAGAACTGCAAAGTGGAGACTTACCAACTGACCTAATCATGCAAAGAAAACGTCAAACTGCAATAACAGATTTTCGTACTCTTGTCTGCCTACAGAGCAGAGGTTGGGGCCCCTGCCCAACACAGATCACGAAGCACACAAATATCCAGGCTCCATGTTCAGTAAAGAGTGTTGCTTAAATGTGCCAGATATTGTTAAAAATACAAAGAACCCTGTTCATAAACACCAGGCTTTCAACTGATCCAAAAGCACATGTTTATTTGTGTGGTCAGTGGCCTACATATTTTAAGAATCATGTAAATAATAAAGTCAAACTACTTTATTTGGTAAGAGTGAAATTGATGGCCCAATAATCAGACACATTTGTGGCCATTGTATCTGTACATATGCTATTGATGAGAAATACTGACTGTATACATGTGAGAGAGCTTACAAAAACATACTTCAAAATTTACAACTTTCTTTAGGGGAAATAAGGGCCTTTCCTCTCTTTGCTTCATGAACACAATTAGAAAACAGAAATTAGAAAACAAATATAATGGCTATTCATTAGTCATATCTCCAAGTAAAAAGACACACAACAGTTTAAGACCTGGAGTAGAAAGAAATCTTTCTAACCATAAATATAATCAGAATAATTGAATGATTTCTTAGGTCTTCAGAAATGAAAGTAGATAAGTCTGTTTCTGAGAATGTGGGAGTAGCTATAGTTCCCCCTATTTGAACCTCAACCAGAAAGAAAATCAAAGTTGAAAAAGTCTTCAGTGTCACTGAATAAAGGACCCAATCATAACTAGTTTTCTGAATGTGTAAATGTTTCCTTGAAATGCTTTTGCATTTGGTTTAGACCAATAGGTGATTATTTTTTTAAGGTATTTGTTTTATTTTATTTATTTTTAAATATTTTATTCATTTATTTGTCAGAGAGAGCATAAGCAGGGGGAGCAGCAGAGGGAAAGAGAGAAAGAAGCAGGCTCCCTGCTGAGCAAGGAGTCTGACTTGGGACTTGATGCTTGGACCCTGGGGTTATGACCTGAGCCAAAGGCAGATGCTCAACTGACTGAGCCACCCAGGTGTCACATAAAAAGTGATTCTTTTTGAAACCAAATGTTTGACCAAGTAACCATTTTTTTTAATGTCCCTGCTGTTCTGTCTGTGGAACCCTGTGAGCTCAGAATGTTGCTCACTGTGGAGAGTGGAGTCCCACCTACAGTTGTCAGCCATTGTCAGACAATTTTAAAAGTGCTAATAGAAAAATTAGTATTCTTTTCTTAAATTTACATATGTATTTTTATGTATAGTCTTTTTTTTTTTTTTTTACATATTTGCTTTTCTCAGATCCAGCCAGAGATACATTGAAATTAGCATCTAAACAACTCAAAATAATTTTCTGATTTTTGGCAGAGCCTAGCTGGTCATTTGCCCACCTCCGCGTCGGTGTCTGGAAGGCAGACTTTTCTAGTTTTGCACTCCCGGGTTGACATCTCCAGTTTGATCAGAGCACACTTTCTCTCCGATCCTGCATAAGAGCTCACCACAGAGCTCATTCGACAGCTGCTGCAGAGAGATGAAAGCTAGTTGAGGAGATGAAACCTCCTGGATCTCCCTGGCCCATGTGCAGAATGGAAGTGAGTTTTACGTGCAAAAGTAAACGCACAGGGCAGCTTCTGTAGATCTCATTCGTGGCACACTCTCTCCATAAACTGCCAGAGACGCAGCTGAGAGAGAACCCCCAGGACTGAGAAATACGGAAGGTCAGAAAGCCTGGACATGGTAAAAAGGAAAAAAAAGAAGAAGAAGAAGTACAGGTTGTTCTTCGGTGTCATGCACACATTATCTGAATGGGCGAGTTAATGCCGAGCCAGTCAGTAACAGGATGGTCAAAATAGACATGCGAAGTGCTCAATGACATAGGCATCAAATCCCCATCCCCCAACTCGCCATGCTTCTATTGCCAAGTCATGTGTTACATCATGGCTTTTGTCTGTGAACTACAACTTGGAGGGGGGCATTTGGCATTGTTTTAAATTGTAATTTTATGGGAGAGCTGATTAATGGAAGTCACAGACCGGATGAAATGTTTGGCTTTGATTTAAATCAACTGCACGGAGATTCTTTGGGGGTGTCAGGGCTAGTAACAAGGAAGAGCAGGAAACAATACCTGTGGTGATTAAAAAGGAAAAAAAAAGAAAAAGAAAATTGCAACTTCAGGTGTGTATTTAAAGAGTTCTGACTGCATATTTGCAATCTTGTGAGTGAACATAATTCAGGATAAAATGAGACCAAAATCCAAGCTTTAGCTAGCAAGGTGAATTAAGAAATCGAGCTAAATCCTCATTAGAAATAAAACAAAATCTTGATTAAAAATAATTACTTCTTAAAATACTATAATTCATTTTAATATTCAATGGTATAAATTATTCTAATCTGCTCATTATCTTTCCAAAGCTTCAAGATATACTATTTATAACCTCATGATTTCAATAGGGTCAAACATATACTCTGGTAGGAAGAGAGAGATTAACATACAAATCTGAAATTTTTCACTGAGTTATATGAGAAAAGAAGCTAGTTCTTTCCTCAAAGTTAAAGGTGAACAATGTTTGTTTTTCCCCAATTAACTAGAGGGTCAACAATATCTTCATTTAATGAAAATATTTAGCATATTAAAATATTAACACAAAACTTACTTTCATGAACGTATTGTTTAACCTATGATACTGCAGAGTTATTTCTATAAAGCATTTACGTCACTATGATCCATGGTTTTTTGAGATATTAGGGTAATTTATATTCATCTATACCCAGATCCAGTAAATATGTTTATAAATATTATCTTTATGTGAGTCAAGGGAGCTAGAATATGAGTTCTTGCCATGGAAAGGGGGCTGGAGGAAAACCAATCTAAATAAATTGAGGATGAATGGTTCTACTTACATAGTTATCAGTTGTCTTCTTTCCAAATGAGATCTAAATGAATATCCTGTTTTATTTCAGTGTTTATCCTCAAACAGTTTTTTAATCTTTTAACAGTTTTGATTACTTTCCTTTTTCCATTGTTACATTCACTCTTCTAATTTAGATATTACAAAAAATAAATTATTTTCTTCTACATCGTTGTTCAATCTTAGAATTGTGAATGACCTACCTGGATAATGAGTGGTTTTCCCATTATTGCCAAGGGTCGCCAATGACCCTTATCCTAAACCTATGTCAAGATAAGGGGCATTTATGAAATAAACAATGGGGACAAAAACAGGAACAATAACTTGTCTTATTTTTATATTTGTTTTGTGAAAGGGGGATTTACTTGCCTAAAAGATGTGGAAGGTTTGGATTTACTTTTGAAAATATAGAATCATGTTTTAGATAGATTTTGCAAGCAGAATGGTGTTTCTTACTACTGTGTCATACTGTCTGGGAGAACTAGAAAGGATTCTTTATATTTGCTGTTTGTGTTTTTGAGTCTTCTAAATTTTCTTTCCCAAACCAATGGAAGCATACAAATGTTGCATTGTAAATGCACACAATGGTGTGAGCTAACCTGAAATAATATGACTGTTGTTGACTGGGACTTAAAAAAAAAAAAATTCCCCCAGCAGCTGCTTCTGACTTGAGTTTTAAAACATTATTTCCACGTACATCCATGAATTATTAAGAATTCCTTAGTTTGTAATTCTCCTCTTCTCCTGCTGGTCATAATGCTGATTTTGAACCATTGTCCTGAGAAAGATAAAGCACATACGAGACCAAATTTCACATACGTCTTGTATTTATATAAACAGAGTTCTCTATCACTTTTACTTCTCAGATGAACTTAGTTGTTCAGTAAGGTGAATACATAGTTCATTCGAGTTTTATTGTAAACCAATAATGTAAAATAAGAGTTTAGGTACAGATAGCATTTATAAATATAAATAAAGAGTAAAGAATAATTTTGCATTGTAAGAATTGTATGTGGAAACAAAAAATTCTCCAGCTTTTATGTAATTAAGAGTCATCAAGGATGATACAGCTCTCTAAAAAGTTTCCCACCCATATTTTTCAAGTTAATAAAAGTTTTACTCTAGTATCTTTTTAAATTATACAAACACTTAATTTAGAAAAGCATTCTTTATTGATAATGTGATAGTCTTAATTTCTTCAGCAAAGAGCAAAGCATTAAAATAATTGTTTTCTATCTAAAGAAAAAATAAGAAATGAAAAAATTGATCACTTGTCAAATATTTCCAATAAGGGTGATCACATAGAGTCTATGTAAGTTGTAGAAGAGCTACCGAGCTACCTGGAAGGGGAAGGCAATGCTATTCTCGTGGAATGATACAAAGAAGCATGTCATGGAATCTGTCTTTTCAGATCAAACCTAGCTTTCTTTGCTTTCTCTTTCTACTCCTGCCTTTCCTCCTCTCCTCTCTTTTCTTGGTCTTTTCTTTCCATAAATTTCTTCATGTCCCAGTGAAGTTCTGGTCTTCTCACTGTTCCGCTCAAACGGAGCATCTAGGACCAAGCTGGCTTTCCATTTGACTTGGATTTTCATTCAGATGATTTGCATCCTATAGACACAACACAGTTTTTCAAAATAAGATCTGGCAACATTCAGCTGTGGGGTTCAACTGCAGATGCCAAAAATGTGAGGTGCTGTGATGGAGTTTTATAGTGTCTAGTGGAAAAACTTGTAAGTGGAATTCTTTCTCCATCGACTTTCTTACATTAAAAGGATCAATTTTTTAAAATAAACTCAGGTTTATGGAAGAATCATCAAACACAAAGGCTTGGTTCCTTAGGGCAAAGCGTCTCAGTTAAGACACATTTTTACAATTTGCTTCTATTCCAAACGTTTGATCATTTTACTATGTTTGAGGGAGTTAAAACTTCTCTTCTGATGCTCCTTGCATTCTCCAATAAATGTTGTTTATAAAAACTGTAAACAAATCTGACTGAATACATAAAATTACCATCTAGAAATATAACCAAAAATAATCATTTTCAAAAGTGTTTAAATAAAATGTAAGGTGGTAGTATTACAGATTCTTAGTAGAAAACACGTTTAAGAAATCTGTCCTGATAGTCCAGTTACGAAAAAATATTCTAGATATAGTTTAATAACACACCAGATTTCTCAATGACAGAAATTAATAATATGTAATAACATAAAATATATTAAAACATTATTAAAAATATGCAGATTTTATTTTTAAATTGCTATTAAATTTTAATTTGCATTACATTTTTTAAGTTAGCAAATTTTAAGGGTTCCATGATACTTTGAAAATGAGTATTGATATAAATATTAACTATTTGAAAGGACATGGACTCCCCCAATGGTTTTAAAAATCGTTTTAAGAATACTCCTAACTTAATAATTTAGTGTTACCAATAGTATTAAAGTAATTTAAATTGAAACTTAAACTAAAACATTAATATTGTTAGATATTTTAATAATTTAATTTATAACTTAATTTTAACTTGCTAAGTCAAAAATATTCATTTCTTAAAAAATATTGTTAGTTCTTTCCATTGTGGAATGAAATAATATGATATTTTTAGGGAAATAAAATTAGTTATTTTTCTTAATAACATAGACTGGTATGTATCCCCTCCTTATTCCATGGTGTGAGCACAAACAGGAAGCATAAAATATATTTTTCTAAGCCGGTTTGAAATCTTTTTTCAAGAGCTGGAGCATATTTTGCATGTATGGCTCTCAACTGTTTGTTTTGTTTTTTGTTTCTTGGACAGGATATAGTAGTAACTTCCTACAATTTTAACTCATTTGAAAAATATACTTATTCCAAAAGCCTTAATGGCAAAAGATAAAACCAAGAATTATTGACACATTTAGGCAGGGAAATTGAAAACTGTAAATGCTTTTTGCAAGAAAGTTTTGTTTTTTTCCCCAAATGCCTTTGTAAATAAAGTAGGGCTCATGATAAACAAAATATGTCTTCCAATAAAGATCACATATTAAATAGGTAATTACCCCAATGTGCAATATTCTCCCCCTTTTCTAAATTATTTGGAAGTACTCTCCAATGTCAAGTACTAGCTCGTTCATTTATAATTTTATAATGTTTAGAAAATGATAGTGCACTTTTAGCCAAGAAATTACTTAAGTGAAATTATATGACTTGTGACTAACACTTGTGCTTTTGTTTTTAAAGGAAAAAATACAGCTACGTACATTGTTGGGATGTATTTATAGAGCATTTTTATTGTTAAGTTATGCTTTTAGAGCTTTAGGAACATTTGAGAACAATAATAAGTAGTGTGTAATGGTATTGTTAGTGGCGTCCTTTCTATTGAATTTTCAAGATGTTGTAAAATGAGATTATGTGAGTAGCACCTCTGGACACTTTTTCCCATCATTGTGTTGGTATCAATCGCTGACTTCCACCATTTCTCCGAGTATTAAATAGAAGCACTGGTTCCCACTGCCTTGATTGGAGAGTTTATAATACATGACAGAACTGATAACCCTACTGAGATTAAGCATTGTAACCTTAGGAAATCTACATGAAACCTACAGCTCCAGAAAGTGTTTCTAAGACAGACGTGAGAAGGTTTAAGACAGACCTGACGAGGTATACTTTCGTTTCTTATTTTACCAAAGCCCTTCTCCCCTGAAGCCAATCTGACCCAGAAAGATAGTGAGCAAACCCTGCATTTCCTTTAGCTTCAGCCATTCTACTGGAAGAGGCAACGTTTGCCAGATGCGGATGTTAATGCCTCTCTGTAGAAAGCGTGGCACACGATCGCTTACCGCCTGCTTAATACAGATTGCCAGCACACACCGGATCGGTTTGCAATTGGCAGGGCTCGGCATGGCTGGAAATTGAACTATGCGTGCAAGAGGGGTGTCTATTTCTTGGCTCTGCCCCTGCAGTCATCTATAACTGGGAAAAAAAGCTTCTCACATTGGCTTCTTAGTTCCCTCCTCACACACAAAGAAAATGAAACTTAACAATCGATCATTGACTCTCCTTTATAAGGAGCTGTGGGGATCAGATAGGAAAGTATCATAGTCTGATAGCACTGAAGGTGGCATATCGTTTGTGAGGCCTGGCAGCAGAGACCAATCGATCCATTACTAAGAGCTGGAATTTTAAAGATTTTTAAGAATCTTTCATTAACTGCAGCCACTCGTGACCAGAAGTACAGAGCGGCATTCCCTCTACTCTCCACTCCCTGGACTAATCTTAAGGAGGCAGCTGGCTATCTCAAAGTAACCCTAGAGAGTGCCTTGTCAGCAGTGATCCGCTACTCTTCACTGAACTGTTTTTCTATATCTTTCTACCTCTCTTTTACTGTCTTTCTTCATATTATCCCTCTTCCAAATTCAGCCAGTCCGCCCGGCGTTTCAACTGACTGAGCAGTTTCGTCCCCCTCTAACTTCCATGAATGGTTGCATGGATTCTGGCTCAGGAACCCTCTTTTCTCTCAAAATGCAGAACATCTCATTTTGATAGGGAGGTATCGACTGACCCACCGCAACGACAAAAGCTAAGGTCTGAGTAGCTGGAGACAACTAAATGTCATTACCTGCCAGAGGACATCCAAGGGTACTTTTATTTTATCAATCAACAATGTCTTAACCCCAAGGACTTATTTTCTCCTGGTATTTTTTCAAGAGACTTACTTTGGCTAAAACACAACACAACACAACAAACAAAACAAAACTCAAATCCAGAGATTTTCCAAAAAGGGGTTTAGTTAACTGCAAAGTTACAATGGCTAGTGATAGCCTTACGCTTCTCTGAGCTTGTCCAGTCATACATGAAGTGTTCTGTTTAATTCTGGGTCCCTTATTCTAAAAGGACTGTCAAATCATAAGGTATTCAGATGAGCATGACAGAATAGGGGAGAGTTCTGAAAATCAAATCGTACTAGGAACAGTTGGAGTAACTGTGGACATTTTGTGACAAGAAGACTTGGAGAGGAGGTACCCTCTACAACCCGATGAAGTCTTCATGTGATGCTCTGAGCAGGGGAAGTTTAGAGGGAGGGTTGACAGTTCACATTTAACGTGTTGTTTAACAACTTTTTACAAACTGACCCTGACTTTCAGGAAATGAAATAGAACTGGCAGAATTACCAATCTGAAGATCCACAAGTTAAAAAAGAAACTCTTGAGGGATGCCATCTCCATGGTGACGCTGTAAAGTCCAGATTGCCTGATATACTGGAAGACATTTGGGGGGGTCAGGGTTATACTAAGGTCTCTGGGTTTAAGGGAGTGATTAGACTCGCTCAGCAAGGCTCGCAGGAACCATAGAAGTTGCAGGAAGAAAGATACAGCTCAATGTGTAGAAAAAAGAATTGTTTCCACTGGATCTGTTAAAAATGAGAACTTCTTTATGAAAGTATCTGAGACAGGCATCAAATGGTTGCAATGAACAAATTTCCCCTGTAGCATATTTGTTAAAAAGCAGATTCTTGAAAGAAAAAAGAATAAGGAGACAGTGATAGAACTCAACTCCAGACAATGCTGTTAGTCTTCCTGGAAACCAAAATAACGTCAGATATCTCCTCTGTCTCTCGACCTCTTTCTTTCCAGAACCACACAATCTCTTCTCTCTTTCTGTCTTTAAATCCATTTAATCCATTCTGTCTAACTGTGCAGAATGGATTGATCCTTGAAATTTCTGGTTTTTGTGACTCCATCACTTCAACTTGCTTACAGCCCTGGCTTGCCACAACATCCTCTCTATGACCATCTCAGTGTTCCCTTAGCATTCTGGAATCCAACAGCATCCCTGCCATTTCGGGGTCTTATAGTTTAAATTCTTCCAAGAAGATTTTGTTGGGGCCTTGGGGCACCTGGGTGGCTCAGTCGGTTAAGTGTCTCCCTTCAGTCAGGTCATGATCCCAGGAGTCTGGGATCGAGCTCCATGTGACTTTTCCTTCTCCCTCTGCCCCTTCCTACCCCCTACTCTCCCCTATCTGTGCACTCACTCTCTCTGTCTCTCTCTTTCAAATAAATAAAAAAAAACTTTTTTTGTTTTAAAAGAAGATTTTGTTGGAGCCTCTTGAGCCCAGTTTTTCAAACCTAATCCAATCTGTTGTGTTAACTGGGTTGGTTTACCAGTTACCAGTATAGTCAAGGCTTTTAGCAAAGTGCTAGGACAGGCAGCGAATTCTTTTAGTAGACAGTATGGATAACCAGCAGTATTTCTAGAGCATGATAGTGAGCTTCCTCCTGTTAGAAGTGGAACAGAGACTGAATAATCATCCCCTCAGACATCTGTAGGAATATATACATTTGGAAATTTACCTATAAAATCTTTCCAACTTTTAGGTTTTCCTTTTATAAACTTCAACACAAGCACCCCACCAGATTTGGGAGGGAAATGTGTGTGCATTCTTGGATCACAGAGAGTAGATGACTGACAATGCTCCCAGGCTCGTGTTCTCATCTTACTATGTATGCCCACCATTTAGTCATTCAGCCACTCATGACAACACCTTTTCTTTCAACTCCCAAACCTAATCCATAAACAGGTTCTGGCAATTCTCTCTCCCAAATAGCCCATTGTTCCAGAGACTATTCATGCCGCCTTAGTCCAAGTCACCATTGTCCCTCACCTGAAATATTTCAAATGTCTCCCTACTTGTCTCCCAAGGTCAAATTAACCCCATTTTCCACCCTGCAGGTGGAGCAATTTTTCCAAACAATTCTGATCATGGTGTCCCATGTTCAAAGCAAGACTTATCAGGCTCCAAGTTCTAAATCAAATAGCCTTCAAGAATCTACATAGTCTGGATCATGTTAATCTCTCTGGCCTCATTATATACTACTTTACTTGCTCTCAGAGCTCCAGTCATATAGTTTACTTTTAGAAAATGGAAATATACCAAGTTTTCTCTCCCTTCAAGATTTTTGAATTTGCTACTTCCCATACCAGGAATATTTTGTTATACCACCCTGAGGCTAGATAACTTCAACTCAGCCTTCACATCTGAAATTAAATATTATGTCTTCAGAATGGTCACCCTAAATGTTGAATGGCACACTGTTACTGCTCTTTTGTAACTTTCAACTTACCTGAATTCACTAGTGCAATGTCTGGCTGTCCCTTAGAGTATCAGACCAATGAGGACACTTACTAATACTGTCCAGACAATGCTTGACATTCACTATAACTCAATAAACACTTATGGAGGGTATGAATTAATGGTAAGCCTAAGTCTCATACCAGGCATTCTGAAGATGTGAAATTCTCATTGTCTTAACATTTTCAGAGATGAGAACTTCACGCTTCTTAAAATCTATGACTGTGATGAGGAAAAGCAGGACACTTTGTGAAAACTTCTAAAATCAAGAGCATATTTTTAAAAGTGTTAAATTATTTCTTCACTGAAAAGAAAAACAATAAAAATTTTATGTGGGTTATGTTCATGGAGTTTACATTCTAGTAATATAAATACAAAAAATAGACAAAGAATGAAAACACTGAAGTGTTTACCCGAACTTGGCCAAATTTTGTAAGATTTCGAAATTTCTGAAGTTGGAGCAGTGTGAAGAAGAGACAAGAAAGACCCTCCCAGACCAACCAAAACCCCCACTGCTGCATCCCAACATCCATCCCACCTGCTACAACCACCATACCCGAGAGAAAGGCTGAGGTGAAGGATGTTACAGGTAAAGCCAAGGTGAAGGATGAGCTGCAGAGAAGATCTGCAAGGTTATCTGCTAAACCTGCTCCTCCCAAAGCCAGAGCCCAAGCCTTAAAAGGCCACTGAAAAGAAGGGATTGAAGGTACCCAAAGGGGAAAGCTGATGCTGGCAAGGATGGGAATAACCCCGCAGAAAACGGAGATGCTGAAACAGACCAGGCATAGGAAGCTGAACGGGCAAGAGATGCCAAGTGGAGTGTGCACATTTTTGATAACTGTGTATTTCTGGTGAACTGTAAAGTTTGAAATACTATTTTTTATCAGTTTTATAGAAATGCAGAATTGTGTTTCACTTTTATTTATTTATTTATTTTAAGATTTTATTTTTTTAAATTTTTTATTTTTTTATAAACATATTATGTAACCCCACCACCCTCTCCCCCCCACCGACCCCCTCAGTTTGTTTTGACATTAAGAGTCTCTTTTGGTTTGTCTCCCTCCCGATCCCATCTTGTTTCATTTATTCTTTTTCTACCCCCTT
>ML103389.1:3121-23056 GCA_003697995.1 Taxidea taxus jeffersonii
TCAATATGGACTAGGTGACACTTGGGCCCAGGTTGGAGAATCCCAGACAGGCAGATCCAAGTGCAAAGGGAACATGGCGTGACGATATTGAGCTTGTATTCCAGAGTGGGAAGTTACATCTGAGAGTCCTCTGTACTTACTTTATTTCATTCATGTCCGACTCCCCCCAGCCTTAGCCAGGCACGTTGACAATGACCTAGGAGCCTTCTGAGAGTAAAGTGGTCTACGGAAGGAGATGATCAGGAGGAGGTTGTTCTGGGGATCTAACACACTAGTAAGAACAGCAGGTGCAGGGGTACCTGGAAGGGGGCTCAGTTGGTTGATCGTCCAACTCTTGGTGTTGTCTCAGGTTGTGATCTAAGGGTTCTGAGCTCAAGCCCCACATTGCACTCTGCGCTCAGCATGGAGTCTGTGTGGGACTCTCTCCCTCTGCTCCTCCCCACTCACTCTCTCACTCTCAAAATAAATAAATCTTTAAACACAGAGCAGGTGCCCAGGTAGAGATGAGGAGGCAAGAACTCTGATCATTGGTTAAGAAGAACCCGAGGGAACTTGCTCTCGCCGTCCCTGCAGGGGCTGTGTGTGTGTCACATGATGGGGTGAAGAATTTCATTTGGGACCACAGGACTATATACTGGAGGTGAGACCTCTGTTTAATTTTGGCTCCTTTACTCAGCTGGGCTCAGCCAAATTTGCAGTCTCTTCTTTATGACAAAGAAGCATACGGAAGAGAAGCCATCCTGCCTTGGATGAAGGGTACTGTGGCTGTTTCAGAGACCACAGAGAAGTGTACGTGGGCAGGGAAGACAGTGAGGAATGGAACAGTGACAAGAAGGGACGGAACATGGCCCCACGGTGACTTGTTTCCAGTTGGAGTAAGAAGGGCGATGTGCAATTATAGACTTGGTTGGAGGTTTGAGTAGATGACAAGAAGTGGTCAGGAGAAAAGCAGTATGTTCTGGGTTGAAAGTGGATCGTGTATTATATTCTATGGGGGGGAAAGGACGGGTCTATTCCAATTACTCTAGAACATTTCCCGCCCCTGCCCCACTTTTTTTAGAGACAGAGAGCGTGCGAGTGCGGAGGACGGAGAGAGACTCTTAAGCAGGCTGAAGGCCAGCAGAGCCCAGTGTGGGGCTCAGGCTCCCGCCCCTAAGACTGACCTGAGCTGAAATCAAGAGTCAGATGTTTCACTGATGGAAGCACCCAGGTACCCCTCCGGTTACTCTAGAATATTCTTTTTTTTTTTTTAAGATTTTATGTATTTATTTGACAGAGAGACAGCGAGAGAGGGAACACAAGCAGGGGGAGTGGGAGAGAGGGGAAGCAAGCTTCCCGCAGAGGAGAGAGCCCGATGCGGGGCTTGATCCTAAGACCCTGGGATCATGACCGGAGCTGAAGGCGGACGCTTAACGATGGAGCCAGCCAGGTGCCCCACTCTAGAGCATTCCTATGAGAAAGGGTTAGGACCAGGATATGCCGTCTCCAGGGACCTCTAAAGAAAGAGATGACCAGACACAAAATTCAGGCATAAAGGAGCAAGAAAACATTTCCCCCACTTTAAAAATGCCAGGGGGGCGCCTGGGTGGCTCAGTGGGTTAAGCCTCTGCCTTCGGCTCGGGTCATGATCTCAGGGTCCTGGGATTGAGCCCCACATCGGGCTCCCTGCTCGGCGGGGAGCCTGCTTACCCCTCTGTCTCTGCCTGCTGCTCTGCTTACTTGTGACCTCTCTCTCTGTGTCAAATAAATACATAAAATCTTTAAAAATAAATAAAAATGCCAGAGGAGTGTAGGATTTTTCTTTCCTATTAATTTCAGTTTTTATTTGCCTTTTAACTTTTGGTTTTGAGATAATTGGAGACTTTCCAGGAGCTGGGGAAGTGGGGAAGACAGCTCTGTGTACCCTTTACGCCACTTCCTCTAATGTTAATATCTGTGTCATCCGAGTACAATTACGAGACCAGGAAATTATCACTGATGTAATAAAATAAACTAGGAATCTTGGGGAGTTTTCAGCAGATTTATCTCTAGCTTGCTTGACTGCATTTAAAAAAAAAAGATTGTATTTATTTATTTGACAGAGAGAGACAGCATGAGCGGACGGGAGGGGCAGAGGGAAAAGGAGAAGAGGACTTGCCTCGGAGCAAGGAGCCCAACACGGGACTCAATCCCAGGACCCTGGAGACAAAGGCAGACACGTAACCAACTGAGCCACCCAGGTGCCTTGTACGTCCAACTTTTTATCCACGGAACCTCAAGGGAAATAGGCCAAGTTCCATGTGATTTTTCTCCTTGGTGACATTCATTCTTTGGGAATTTACTGGCTCAATAAGACTGGGTGGGACCTTGAGCCGGGTCTGAAATTCTCCCAGAACTGTTGGTCACTGACCAACAGTTGTCTTCTAGGGGGTCGACGGCCAATAATTCTGTTAGATACCAACGTGTCTACGGTTGGTCTGGATACATTTTGCCGGGAGAAACCTTGTTGCAAACAGTGCCCAGGGATGAGATGAGACGTTACGATGTTCCTTTCTGTTCTCTTACATGATCCCTTGAGCTACGTTTCCACGGTCGGGGACGGTGGGTACAGATCTTCAGGTGAACAAAAGTCTACTCACTAACACCAAAGACAGAAGAACAGGCTCTTGAAAAAGACTTGTGTAGCGTGCGTCTTCATAACACGGGGGGCTCCAAGAACGTAGAAGAAAGAAATTCGCTGGGTTCATCACCAGGTAGGGCATAAGCAGGAATTTCCTTCCCAGGCGAGCTTGCATTGTTTTCAAGTGTTTATCCTCGATCCGTAAAGAAATTTTCAGGCGGAGGTGGAGTTCTTCTGGTCCTTTGCCACACACGTTTTAATTTTGTAAACAAGAAGGAAGAACAACTTCAACATATAAAAATAAATCCTTCTCCCGCTCCCTTTACATAACAAAGAGACTCTGTATTTTCAGGGGCATTCTTAATGTTTGAATGAATATAATGGTTTCGATGACCGGTGTTCAGATTTTCCCACTAGGATAGCCTTTTAACGTAAGGCATTCAGCAGTCCACACCCAAAACGTCAATACCTCATCAAGGTCAAGGGAAAGACCATTTTTGGGGGAGTATTAGAATCTTCCAAGGGTTTGTACAGAGCATCAAGCTACTTATCAATGAAATTGCCCATACTTTACAGAAACGTGGTTGCAAATGTTGGTCTCAACATGGAATGACAGAGCATATGGCTCTGGGGAGTGGGATGGTAATAAACATAAGAACGTTGAGATGGAAAACAGTTTTGCTACTTCTACTCCGCATTAAAATACCAGCGGTACACAAGGAACAGAATGAGGAGTGTTACCGAAAGCAATTTAGGTGGAAGATATTGGGAAAATGAGGGGAGTCTAAACATTTCCCGCTTCCTTTGCACGGTACGTTTGAGACACGGCCACTGGCTCGGTCTCAAGGGAGTAGACCACTCAAGATGAGAGAATTTGATCTACAGATGTGACTATGCCCAGTTTCTTAGTGTCTTAGGAACACTTTCTTATGCCCGAGTTCTGCTGAGGTTTGGGGAGGTTGACGGATGCCGGCTGATGCTTGCATATCCCATCACAACTTTGGGGGAAAACACTGTGACTTTCGTGCAGAGACGCTATTTATCTCGTGTTGAGAAAGAAGTATTTACATGTATTATGACGTGTTACTTTATAAACCCATTTGTCACACAGAAAAGGTGTCACATGTAATCTGATTCATTGCATGTAATGGATTAGGGGAAATTTACTTAGATTTTCAGCAATGGGCACAAAAATAACTAACTTAACCCATCAGCAAACTGTATTTTGTCTTTTAAATCTTATTAGGGCTCCTGGACTAACTCGTAGAACAAAGAGGCAGCTGTGTTTCGATGGCGTCAGGTGGGGACAAGGTCACCATCGGGTACCACAAATCATAGCCAAAAGAGCTCTGTTTAGGCCGCTGGCCTGACAGAAGGAGACGTGTAGGGCCGTGGGTTTGGTATAACTATCGACACGGGGTCTGGAGTCAAAGATGCTTTTCCTTACTCGAGGCGCATACCGTAACGAGGAAAATATCTACACCAATTAGTCTAAATGCTCCATTAACCGACGGTTCTTAATGCTTCTTTAGAGGCGAAGCAACAGGCAGAGGAAAACTGCCATAGTTTGGCTGCTTCAGATCTACGAACGCTGGGGGCTAGGAAGTCGCAGGGCAGGGGGACAGTATAGCCCGTTTTAGCCCGTTTCTAGGTTCTGGTGAGCCCCTCTTCTGGTGAGCCACCGTCTCAATGTGTCCTCACATGGCAGAGACAGGGACAGAGAGAGGAAGCAAGCCCTCTTGTCTGGGAACTCTCCTTATGAGGGCCCTAATCACATCTGAGAGCTTTACCCTCATGACCTAATTATGGGGAAAGGGGCCCATCTGCAAGGACCATCACTCTGGGGGGGGGTAGAGTTACAACATATGAATTTGGGGGGCGGCACAAACATTCAGTCCACAGCGGCTTCTAAATTTCCTTTTAGGGGAATTGTCTTAGTCCCATTGTGTGTAAACTTGGTGCAAAGGTAGGTCAAGGTCACTGTGTCCTTTTGAGGAAGCCCCATGGGGCAGACGTGCCCTCTTCATGAGAGGTGGGTGTTTAACCTCCGTGCCTCCATTCAGGGCACTGTCTCCTGAGCGAGTGACCGGGATGGGATGGATGGGCCAGCCTGCTGCTGAAATGGCTCCCAGGGCCTGTGGTGGTCTTTTCAATCCCACCCCCACCTGGCCCTGATTCCAAAAGTTGGCCTTCAAGCCCACAAGGATTTCATGAATCTACCAAACTCCATAATGAGCTTCATTTCAACCCAAATCTATACTGATAGAGTCCTTCTCAGCTGGAAAGGATTAAAACTCCAAATACTCCCATATAATTCACGTCATGGGTATAAATTTCGCTGGCACGGAATAACTATGAACTTTACAGGGACTTAAAGATCTCATGCTCGTTCTGTCATTGAAAAGAACAGCCACATTCAGAAAACTACTGAACTGAATGCTAACCTGTATAATTTTTTCAAAGGTATGCTTTACTCGGGATTCAAATTAAAGATTTTATTAATTTGTGTGAGAGAGAGAGAGAGCATGGGTGGGGGGACAGGGAGAGGGAGAAGCAGAGTCCCCACTGGGCAGGGAGCCCAACGCCAGGCTGGATCCCAGGACCCCAGGATCATGACCTGAACTGAAGGCAGACGCTTAACCCACTGAGCCACCCAGGCTGCCCCTAATCTTGATTCAAATTAAATTTCAGTGTGAAGACTGGTGTTGGATGATCTGCCTTAAAATCCTAAATTGTGGAGTCAACCTTTGTAGGTCAACAGAAATGCTGTTTTCTGCTGTTCAGTGGATGCTCTTTGGTTTGATGGGAGGGATGAAGCCATGAGCAGAAAGGAACGGGAGGGACAGGATTAGAACCTCATGGTTCTCTCTGTCTGGCGAGAATGAATCCGTGTCAAGTAACACCCAAGTTCTCCCGAGAGTCTTTACGTGCTGCTGTCATTTCTACTGACTTCATAGACCTCTGGTCTCCTGTATCGCCTCCCAAATCAGGTCTCCATCATGTCTGCCTGGAATTGTTCTGATGGCCTCTTCAGCGTTCTCCCTGCTCCCACTCTTACCCTCCAAAATAGAGTCGGGGAGATCTTTAAAAACAGGAACGTGGCCGTGACACTCTTTGAAAATAACCATAAGGTTGCCAGCTCCCCTTATGTTTTCGGACGAGTGCCAGGGCCCCGTGCCATGACCTTCAGGATGCGGTCCCTGCCTACACCCAGCCCGCCCTCCCAGAGCGTCTTTGCCCTTCACCCCCACCAGCCAAGCTGCATTCATTTCTCGTTCCTTCGTGAATGCACCACGGCCTGTCATGTCATTGCATCTCCTCCCATCTGCCGCCTGCCACACCTTCCAGGTGACCCTCCCTTCTCAGATCCTCCCACCCAACTCCAACACCCATGTTTTGACCAATTTCTGTTGGTTCTTTGCGTAGTAAACATTTCCTGTCTCCTATCATTTGTCTTCCATGTCCCTTCTTGTCCAGAACACCCTCGCTGAGCCGTAGACTCTACTAGACTAGAGTCTTACCGTGGGAAGTAACGGCCGTGACTCGGTCGTCATGGTGTCCCTAGGACCTGGCGTCATGGCGGACTCCTAGCAGGGATCACGAAACGTATTTGTGGTTAGCATATGGTTGACTGCATACCAAATGCCAGACCACCAGGGAGCTGATGCTCCTCAGCTTGTGGAACCAGCCATGTCTCTGGCTTCCATATTCCCCACCGCCCTACCGACTCGTGAGAATACCACCGAAGCCATCCTGGAGAAGGGAGCCTGTGCCTTTGCCAGAGAGAAGGGATCGTTACTCAAGCAGGACAAGCTATCTGTAGGGACAGCCTACGTGTCAAGGGCATTGACCCACTACCCCTTACCCCCACGTATTGCCCTGTCGCCCACTGCAAAAGTCTGAAGACGACAACGCGACATAAATGTGAGTCAGGAGAGGACCTCTTCAGGACCTCCTCATCCTGAAGGAGAGGACCTCGGGGTCCTGAGGCCACACACACACACACAGCACGACTTGGCCACGACAGAGCTCCAGAAGCGGGCATCCGCCGAGGACCTGTCTCAGTACCCGGGAGACGGATGAACGTTCGGGAGTGAGGCTTTTAATCAAAGTGTTACATAATGACGTTCTGCAAAGCACGATCCTCTCTGCACGATTCTGCTACAACAACATCTAAAATCTCTGCTTAAAAATGGGGCCAGACTGACATATTTTACGTGAAATAATTACACGAATTCGAGAAGTAGTAATTTTGGTAATTACCAAATAGTGTGATTCTGTCCCAATAAAGCATATGTCAGATTACATAAAAACATCATTATGCTGTTTTCCCCTTTTAGATTTTATGTATGTAGCATAGAAGTTTCAATACTCTAATGCCTTTCTCCCTATCTTATTTAAGTCATTTTTTTTTAAACAAACGCGTCATAGGGTTTTCTCGGTGTGACGTTGTCCTGTGAAAGTTCAAGCTCTGAAAATTTCCTTTGATCTTAAAACAGAAATGGTTTCGTTTTTGTTTTTGTTTTTTGTGTTTTTTTGTGTGTGTTTTGGGTTTTGTTTTGTTTTTTGTGTTTTTTTGGGCAAACAAGGACCATGGGACAGGATGTGGCAAGTCAAGAGTTTTGCAGTTTTTGCCCTCAAAAAAAGAAGGGATTTGTGCATCTCTCCTTCCTACAGATGACATTTTCCATGATACCTCTTCCAGAAAGAGAACTGTTTGTTCTGGTAACTAAGCATTATGGATGTGCTCTCTTCTCCCCTGTAAAACACATAAACTATGTCCTTAGTCTTCTCATGCTTATTATTCTATGGCCGGTAGTAGGCTAATCTGTAGATGTAAGAAGAGCCATCGGGAACTCGGGGCACACAGCAGGTGAATTCCTGTCCTACTTTGCGCCATTTTTCCCGGCGAGGGGAATCGTTCCTGACGTGGGCCCACCCGACAGCCCCTGATGTTGATACAGTTTACGGCCATGCACAGAAGGAAAGAAACTGGGCAAGGTCCTGCTAGAACGTGGGTCGGGCCTCTTCACGCACACCCCAGTGTTTCTTCCTGGAGCTGATTGGAAACGAGGCTGTCCAGGGTCAAAGAATACGATCACCATAGCTAACATGTATTACTATAACAATACTATAATCATGTAGCCTCATTATAAAGAACCCCAAAACCTCAGTGATTTCCCCAGCGTTCCAGAACGCAAATGCCCGCTGGTTTGAACTCATGAAAGCAACAAAGAAGTGGATGCGGTCTCTACTTTTTGGAAACAGAAACCATTTGTTATCTTTTCTGCAGACACAGCCATCAGTGAACGGCGGATGGGCTTCGAGACAGCTGTGTCACGGGCTGTACCAGCCTCGAGAAAGGGGCACTGTCCCCCAAAAAAGTTGTGGCTCCAAATCATGATGGTGATATTAAGATGGAGATATATTTTCCCCACAAATATTTTTTTTAAGGTTTTATTTGCGAGAGACGGAGAGACAGAGAGCACACGCAGGGGCGTCGAGGACGAGAGAGAAGAAGACTTCCCAACGAAGATCCACAGACGTGCAAATAGGAACAGAAGAATTTAAATTGTAGCCCTCTACACATCAATGCATTAAGGGCCTCTAGGGTCTCCGATACTGTTTAGGACAATGCTTTCCAGAATCATTTCTCAGGCTATGGGGGGGCAACGTGGGTTGGCAGTGACGTGGGACCGGCTTCCAGAAGAATCCCAAAGCTGTGTCTGTGCGTTGAAACGCGCTCACTCTCTGTCTTGTCGGTGTGCACAGCTCAGGGGCAGGGCTGTCCTGGGATCCGTTGGCCCGCCCTCGGTTTCCTTTGTGGGAAAACACTTTCCCCTGATGCTTCATGAATCTGTGGGAAGGCAGAGGCAGGTGTCGCTGTGTTACTCAGAAAGCCCAGAGCGATGGCTTCTGCCCCATTCTCTTCTTGCAGCCGGGAAGCCGGCGTGTGGCCTGCCACAGGGCACGCAGACTCTCTCCCCACTCAACTGGCTCGTCTTGGCCTTAACCCCCGTTGTTTCTCAGAGAATGATCCTTGCTCGTGAAACACATATAAGCCATTTCCAGCGACACCGTCCTGGGAGACAGCATCTTCTCTCTGATCTCGGGATGGAAGGAAACCTTTTCGACTGAATTTTCAAAGCCATTGTCATTCCTCCTTAAAAGGATGGAGATATGCAAAGGTCAGGGGAGTCAGGCTGTCCTCGGGCACTGCAGCTCTGCAGAAGGCTTTCAGGAGCTGGAGCCCGGACGCCCCAACAGCCCTCGTTCCGGGAACAGAACAGAGGGACTCCTGCCAAGGTTTGGCATCAGGGGGACGTGGACACCATCCGTTTCGCTTTAACAGCCGGTGTCAGGAGGACGGCAGTTAATGCTATGAACGTTGGGGCATGTATGGAGTGTGGGGCAGGTGCAGAGGCTGGGGAGACGCGCTCGTCTGAAGAGCAAGGTCATGGTGCACCCGCAGCGAGATGGAGAGAGATGAGGAGAGACACGTGCACAAGGTCCCGTGTCCCTCATCCGCACAGAGCCTGAATTTTGTCCCAGCATGAATGCACCAAGATCCGTGGGAAGCATTTGACTCTTCGTCCCTGAGAGCTCAAAACATCAGCTTCCAGGCCGTGTTCGTGCTCCTCTGGGCGCACCATGAAGCCCCCATCCATGGGACCCGCTAGTCTGACTGCAAACCAGACAAGCAGGGAGCGGAGGGCCGTGTCCTCTCCACACGACACATCCCCAACCACCATCTTCTCTGAGGAACAAGGGTTTTCGGACGTGTCCTCCAGATTCCTGTCCCCGGAGAGGGGCAGGCTGCGACGGCCATCCCCAGCCCATCTGGCAGTCTCCGGCATGACTGAAACGCAGTCGCCCGACGTGGGAACCCCTCATTAACATTCTTGGTTGGCGTGAGAGGTTGAGCTCTCCGATGGACCCTAAGATACCTCTCGGTTGATGTACCTCGACATGGGAAGTCCCCTTTCCTTGAGAGTGGGCAGGACCTGTGACCACAATTGATGTCGCTCCCCTCGGGAGGGGAATGGTCGGTTCACCTTTGGGTCCATCAGTTACCCTGGGTGGGCCTGACCTAATCAGAAGATGGTACCAAGTCAGAAAGCGAGGCATCCTCTGGCTTGGAAGAAAGCAGACAGCCACAGTGGCAACTGCTTAGCAGGGCATGTGGCAAGAAACCACAGGCAGTCTCTCGGAGCGGAGAGTGGTCCTTGGCCAAGCTTGAGGAGGAAAATTGGGGTTTTCTTACTTTCTTTCTTTTTTTTTTTTTTTTAAGATTTTATTTATTTATTTGACAGACAGAGATCTCAAGCAGGCAGAGAGAGAGGAGGAAGCAGGCTCCCCGCTGAACAGAGAGCCCAATGTGGGGCTTGATCCCAGGACCCTGAGATCATGACCTGAGCCGAAGGCAGAGGCCTTAACCAACTGAGTCACCCAGGCACCCCGAAAATTAGGGTTTTCATCCTACAACTAAAAGGCACTGAATTCCACCATGGTTGCTGGAGCTAGAAAGGAGAATGCTTTGCTGACAGCCTGGGAGATCCCAGGCAGAGGACCTGGATTCGTGACCCTGAGGAACCGTGAGATACTCAGTGTGTGTTGTCCCAAGTCCCTCCAGCGGCCGTCCTTTCTTACAGAGCACGCTGAAGCCACGGGCTTTCCTTCCCTCACTCTTTCCACTGTGCTTGCTAAGATCACGTCCTCCATAAGCCACCAAAATTCTCGTTTCCGATGCCCCGTCTGGGGAACTCAAGGTTAAACTCGTAAGTGTCCCAAAACATGTAAAATCTAGTTGGGTGAACATCAAGGACTGGAGATCAAGCCCATGATAATATTCTCCTGACATTGCTGAGTTCAAGGTCCCCAGGGTCTTCCCTTTGCAAGGGAAAACGAAATTGAACCTGGTCTTTTTCTCTAACTAAAATGTTCCCGACACCAGGAACTGGGGTTTCTTCTGGTTCCAACGGGGAACACATTTCTTCAAAAAGGAAAGACAGAGCAGGTGTGAATTTAAATTATCCTATGAAGGGATTTGGGAAGATGTTAGAAATAATGCTCTGTGTGCAAAGTGATCTGCAGGATGTCAACGGGAAGGGGTTTAAGGCTTTTTTCTATGGGTTTTTAAATTTTTTAAAGAAAATTTTATTTATTTGAGAGAGAGAGGAAGAGAGAAAGCATGAGTAGGGGGAAGGGCAGACGGAGAAGCAGGCTCCCCGCTGAGCAGAGAGCCCTATGCGGGGCTCGATCCCAGGACCCTGAGATCACGACCTGAGCTGAAGGCAGAGGCTTAACCCACTGAGCCACCCAGGCGTCCCTAAACCCATCGTTATTAAGAAAGGGATAGGAAGGTTTTTTTTTGTTTTTTCAGGTTTTTTTTCTCATGCATGTATTAGTTTGCCAGGAATGCCGTCTGAATGTGCCCAGATGGGGAGGTTGATTCTCTCCCAGTCGTGGAGGCTGTGAGTCTGAGATCCAGGCGGGGATGAGGCTCGTTCCTCCTGAGGCCTCCCTCCTTGGCGTGAACATGCCATGTTCTCCCCATGTCCTCATGCGGTCAGCCCTCTGGGCATGTCTGTGTCCTCCTCCTGTCTCCTCATAGGAACCCAGTCCGGTGGGATCAGGACCCACCCTCGTGACCTCATTTTACTTGAATCCTATCTTAAAAGACCCCATCTCCAAGTACAGCCCCAATCTGAGATCCTGGGGGCGGGGGGCTTCAATGGGTCAACGCACAAGTGAACCCAGGACAGCAAGTGGAGAATGGTTGGGAAAAGCCTTCCCCAGGCCTCCTGCCACATTTACGAACTCAGCTTAGGGGAGACTGGCATGGCCACATGGTCCCATGTGGTATCGATGTCCCCAAGCCCTGCACGCAGGCGCTGCTGACCGCCAGGAGGCACACGTTTGGTCCGTGGGGAGGAAGAGGAAAACACGGAATTCCTGCACCAACCCCCTTTGATGACCGCACTATTTCTCCTTCCATCCTGTCGGGCTCGCCTTGGCCACTCATACAAATGGCAGAACGTGGCGGACCCCTTCTGCATTGAGGCACGGCCTGATCTTGATTTTTTTTTTTTCTTTAAAAAAAGGGGGGAATAAGATATCTCGACGTGCAAGGTCGGCAGGAATGAAGCCTCCTTTGGTTACCAGCGACGCCATGCCAAAAAAAATAAAAGTAACAAGTGAGCAAGGGACGCTCCTTTCCGACTCGGTGCCGTGAACCTGCTCCCCGCCGGGGGTCGGCACGCCGTCGTCTTCCTCCTTTCGCGGGGACAGAAAACACGCCAGAAGCCGATCAGCCCTCGTGGTTTCCCAGCCCCGGAGGACATTTTCCGTTCTTTGTGCCAATGCCTGGAGGACTCAAGGGTCTTCTGCAGCGTCCGGGTAGGGGGTAGGGGCCGTACTTGTGAGTTTTCGAGGGAAAGCACGTTCCGTTGAAAGGACAGCCTCCCTGGGTTTGCTGCTGTTGCTGTCGCCGCTGCTTGCAGCTCTTGGGCTGGGAACGCCGCTTGCTGCCGGGACCAGGGGAGGAGGACGGGCATTCTCCACCGTGGAAGCCTGAAGGCATGTGGGACTTTCCTGCGGGCTCCCAGGGAATCACCGCTGCCGGTACATCTCCAGACAAGGGAGGGACTTCCCTCACAGCTCCCGAGGCCAGAAGTCCAACATCAAGGTGTCCGTGCCCTGTGAGGGCTCCAGGGAAGGACCCCCTGTCCCGTTCCTAATTTCCGGGGGCCGTTCCAACGCTTGGTGTCCCGTCTCCACTCTGTCCTCACACGGCCATTTCCTCTGTGTCTTTGTGTCCTCTTATAAGGACACCGGTCATTAGATTAGACCGCAACCTAAACCAACTGTGATTTCCGATCAAGATCCTGAATTAATTACACTGGTAAGCACCTTATTTCCAAATAAGGTCCCCTTCTGAGATGCCTAGGGACATCAGTTTGGGGCAGGAGGACCTTCTGGAACCCACCCCAGGCCCAGCCCTTTCCTTGCCTTGGTCATTTCTCTGTGGCCTTCCCCTTGCACCGACCGACCCCCAAGGAGCCGAGAAGTCGCCTCCGCGGGAGGAACGAGAGGGTCTGCTCTTGTGGGCACAGCCCGTTATTTATAGGGGGAACGGCCCACGCAACACTTGCCCAGAGAGCCCTGGGATCGACAAAGCGGTGGGAGCCCGTGTCCGCAGCAGAAATCAGAACAAGCGTTAAAGCTACGGGGGACGTGGGCCACCATCCGGAGGCTCCTGAGCTTCTGATTAATTAGGATGACTGCGAAATATCAGATTCTTTGTTGCTGTAATTGGGTATTGTTCTCTCGAGCACACTTAATGAACGCTTGCTTCCGCTCTGTCCCCGCCCCCTTCATTTGTGTTCTTCATGTCCAGGTTGGGAGAACTCTTAGCAATGTCCCACCTTCACCGCTGCTGCGTTCCTTTCCGGGAGCTGGGTTCCGGGATCGGGGTACCTGTCCATCAGAGGCAGCAGACACAAGAGGCTGGCTGGGACGCTGCCTGCCAGAGCCGGGGAGGCCGTTCCAGGACTCAGCTCACATTCAGACTCGATTATCTCTGCTTTGGGGGACCCCGTTCTCAGCGGTGACGCCTAGGGATGTTTCTAGGACATGGTGAGATCTCCGTGCGTGCAGCACAAAGGTGCTGCACAAAAGCAGAGAGAGATCCGATGTGGGCCTTGGGCGAGGAGGAGGAGGCGTGGGGCTCCGTCTCTGCAGAAGGGGGTTGGGGGACAGAACGGTCTGCTTCCCGTGCAAGGGGTAGTGATCCAAGTCCACCAGAAGGACGCCCAGGCCTGCCTGTGGGGATCTCGGTGATGGATGGAGGTGTGCGGCCCGGGTGGCATTTTCCTGCCTTTCTGGAAATAGACACCGAAGAAAACATGATAATCACGGTGGTTCTGGGAATGTGAGGGGCCTGTGGAGTGATTTTCTTTACAGGATCAACAGTAATGGACGTTCTGCATTCTCTCGTCCTCTGACCTTTGTAGGGGGCTGGGGGGAAGCATCCTTTTGTAGTACCTCGTGGCTCTGGCCTCCTTCTTTAGAATGTCGTCCCTCAGGAGATTTTGAGGAATGACCTGAAACGCACACGTCCACCACAGCATTGCCTCTGATCGTGAAGGGTTTTCCTCCCGCTCTACACTAGGGGTTCCTAAATCGTGTTTCCAGCTTGCCGCCATTTTTGTAAAGAATTTGGTGATGGGAGCCATGCGTGTGTGTGTGTGTGTGTGTATTGCCCATGGCTGCATTCATGCTACAATAGTCCATTTCACGTTCTGGGGTCTTTAGACCCAGACAGAGTCTAAAATAGTCACTACCAGGCCCTTTGCAGAAGCTGTGTGCGGAGCTCACTCCAGGGAAGTATGACTTTTCATGCTCTAGGGGATCCCATCTTTCTCTGGGATATGCAACTCATTAAGTCTGATGTCTTTCGCAGAGACTGGAGGGATATGGCCATGAGCAAGGGAGTAGAAAAGAGGCGAGGAGTGCTTCTCCCCTCCAGCCTTCGGAGGGAGCACGGCCCTGCGGACAGCTTGACGTTGGACTCCCGGACTCCAAAGACAGATGTGGCTCTTGGATATTTTCATGAACCCATGGGGTTCCATGATAGCAAGTTTCAATACGCAAATGGTAGCAAGTTTCGTGCCATGGGTGGGGGCTCGGGAGTACAAAGAGGGAAGAGGCCACGGCAAGAGCGAAGAGCACGTGCAGAAGGAAGGAATCCTACTGTAAAGAAGGACAGGAAAATACTCGGGGGAAAATATCCCGTTCCACAAGGTAAATGTCTCTCTCAGCCTAGAGGTTCCCTACCTGCACAGCTAGAAAGGAAGGTCTCCTTATGTTCAGATATGGCCCCATGGATTCAGGATTGATGCCCGTGTTCTGACTGCAATTTTATTCTCCGACGTTTTTCTCTGTGATATGGAACTAATTAAGTCTAATGTCTTTGCCATTGGTGGGCAAGATTATTGTCTTCACCATATCTAATAACACCTTGTGGGACTTCTGCATTGAAGGAAAATATATTTTTGCCTGAAAATATGGATATATGTTCTCCTATGATGGGGGGTATCATTTAAAATCATTTAAAAATGATTTCGTGTCCTTTACAAGATGGCTATATGTTACAACACAAGCTAGCCCAGGCTCTGTCTCGGCTGACGGACTCCTGTCGTCCATACTCACATTTTTGGGACATACGCGGTGCTACCCTACATCAGACCTATGAATGCTGGAGATTTCATGTGCCTCTAATTAGTTCAGATGTAGTGAACACATTTACACAGCGGTTTCTAATTGATATCCACGTTCGAGTGTGTGTTATGTCAACCCTAGGAGGTAGAGAACAGTCCAGCAGACTTTGGTAGATCCCTTTTTTTTTTTTTTTTTTTTTTGGTTATTATTTTGCGTTCTTTCAGCACACGCTCTGTGCATGGTAATACCCTTCAATAATGCAAAATAGCACAATACCTATTCTTTAACAGGGATTCTGGCAGACCTTAACAACCATCATCTTTAGGACTGAACTCGGAGAGAATTACCCTTTCAACATTTTACAAGGTCACGGAGTTACTCCCAATATCCATTTTTCTTCATTGGTCATGAACATTCTGACTTGTATATTACCAGACCATCGAAATTTTCCTATTAAAATGCATATTAGAATATTTAATATTCAAAGTACAATGGAGTAAAAAAAAACTTTTCTCTATTTCTGGAAAATGTACAAGTGGGATTAGGTATTCAGTGCTAATATAAGAAAGAAATTCCATTTAGTCTAGGCAAAGAAGTCTAGGCAGAGAAGAGAGAGGTGGCAGAGAAACAGGCACGGGGCCTAGAAGGGGAGGTGAAGAGCAGATGAGAAGGTCAACCACAAGAGGAGGTTAGAATAAGTACGCTACAGTTAACTGAGACCAGAAACCAGAAGTCCTTTTCATCAAGGATGCCGTAGGCATTCAGACCTGTACAACTGGGTCCTGATGGGAATGGAATTCTCTGTTTTCTCTTGTACTGTTTGTCTGTTTTTTAATGAATTCTTTAGGGAGAAAAATGCAAAATTTACTGAAGAATGTAAGAAAAAACCCTAAAATAGATGAAGAAATGCAGCATGTTTCTGGATGAGACTATTCAATATATTCAATGTTTTTTTAAACCTTTTTTTTTTTTTCAAAACAAATCTAGGTTTGACACAAAGTTAATGAAAATGACAATGGAATTTGTTATGTTCCTGTTCCCAGAGTTTTTCTGGTGATCATCTGGAAGAATCAATGTACAAGAACAGTCATGACAATTTGCTTAAGAGGAGCCATGAGGGGACACAGAGAGAGAATGAATTGTCGCAACCACAAATCTGCAATTATTCAAGCCGTGTGAATATCAGAGAAAACATACAGAGACTGATGAATAAAATGAAAGAGACACGTGGAGAACCATACAAAAAGGCACACGTGCACGAGATCATCTCGCTTGAGGTAATGAATATTTGGGCGAACTCTTTCGGAGAAGAATAAAAATCTACTTCCCAGCTAATTAAACCCCAGAATCAAATATCCTTCCTAGAACCAACACTTCTACTTGGAGAAAGAATGTCACACTCATCTTGACAATCAAAGCAAGAGAAACATGTTTCTTTCTTTCTTTTTTAAGATTTTATTTATTTATTTGAAAGAGAGAGTAAGTAAGCACCAGTGAGAGAGAGAGGGGGCATGAGCAGGGGGAGGAACAGAGGGACAGAGGGAGAAGCAGACTCCCCACTGGGCAGGGAGCCTGATGGGGACTCGATCCCATGACCCTGGGATCACGACCTGAGCCGAAGGCAGGTGCTTAACTGACTGAGCCACCCGAGTGCCCCTAGAATAAATGTTTCAAATCAGAAAACAGTTTTCTGGTCCAGAAAATGGACACTTGCCTGAGGTCCAGAGACAGCGCTCTGGCTTTGCACGAGACCAAGATCCCAAGCCCTAATGAGCATGAAGGTATCATCCTATCTTCAAACGAACTGACGTCCACAGCTAAGTTAATCCAACAAAAGCTAAGGTACTGTCTTGTGGACCTCCGGCGGTCTGTTTCGTGGTTTCTGTCCTTCTCTCTTTGTACCGTAGTTTGGGTACCTCGCACTGGCGTCCGAAAGGAAGGAACAGAGAAAGGGGCACAGAAACTATTCAGAGAGATCATATCTGAGGCTTTCTAAAATCCAGGAAAGGTGGCCAGGCACAGATTGATGGTGTCTGGAGAAGCTCACATAAGATCCACACAAAGGAAATGGCGCTCAAGGGTTTCAGAGACCCAGGACTGAACACACAAGGTCAGCAGTCAGTCCTGAAGCCGGCTGGAGACACACAGAGGACATTTGCCATTACAGCTGACGTTCCACCAGAAGGAAAGAGAGGCCCGAAGGCAGAGAGGAAAGACATATTTATGGCGATGAACAAAGAGTGTCAATGTAGAATTACATATCCAACGAAAACCTCCTACAAAACCCAAGGGGAGGGAAAGACATTCTCAGATAAGTGAAGGCTGAGGCATTCCTTTCCAGGGGGCCTACTCCACGAGGCATGGTACAAAATGCATAAAATATAAAATATAAAAATAAAAATAGAAGGTCTTTGGGATTCAGTGAAAGAGTGCTAGATAAAACCCAGGTATGCAAAAAGGAGAGAATGGCAAGTTAAAGTCTGAAAAGATCTGGATACATTAAAAATATGTATTTTTTTTTAAAAGTAGGCTCCAGATCGAATGATCCATGGCCATGAGATGAAGACTTGAGCCAAGATCGAGTCAGACACTTAACTGAGTCACCTAGGTGCCCCTCAAATATACATATTTTTAGTATCTATCTATTCAAACTTCTTTTAACAAGTGTTCACTGTTTAAAACAAAAGTTATAAGAATATTTTCTTAGATAGTCAGTGTAGAGGTGATCTGCAGGACAATGAAAATGTAATGAGCAGAAAGTGAGCACATGCAAAGGGCCTGTGGTAAGGTTTGAAGTTGGGATCCAGGATGAGCCCCATGTGGATACAGGGCACTCGACCTGGGACTAGTATGTCCGAGGAATGGAATTTCACATTTTATTTAATTTTGAGGTATTTCATAGCTACAGATGACAAATGATGACCATATTGGACAGTGCAGATCTAGGGTCTCTAGGATAGGGATGGGCAACGATTTCCTTCAAAGATCAAGTGGGATGTAGTTTGGGTTTTCTTGCCCAACAGGTGAAATAAAAAACGTTATGTTGGTACATAGATGACTTTTTCACGTGTGATCATTAAAAATGGAAGAAGCGTTCTTAGTTAGGAGACCCTACAAAAGCATGTGGTGAGCTAGATTCTTTCCATAGAGCAATCATAAAATACCTATCTATGTAATCGACAGATTACATAGGAGGATTACATAGAGGAGATACAACAGAATACTCAAAAAGATCCAATTAATCCCCAGAAAGGCACACAAAGAGTAACAGGTAACACAAAACAAAATATATTCCTAGTGGGAGAGTCAACAGCAGAGCTATTTTGGAAGGTCAAACATACTGGGGTGCTCGGGGCCAGCAATTTTCTGCTGGATATTTACATATAAGACCTGAAAATGCATGGCCCCAAAAAAGACTCATTGAAGAACATTCCTATGTTCTTAGCAGGTTTGTTCATAATGAAGAGAAACAGGAAACAACTCAAATGTCTGAGAAGAGGATGAATAAACAGGTTACCATATTGCCACACAGTGGATACTACCCAGCAGTAGTAAAAGGCAGTGAAGCAAAAAATGTCAATCTTGGTAAATGTCTATAAGTTGGATACAGTGTGATGAGCCATCCAGACGCTCTCCCCTTGTGTCCTTTCCAAGTGGGGCAGTGTTGCTTCCTTTCTTCTATTGCTGTATTTTCTGAAATTTTTAAAGGAGATGCAGACATTTAAAATTTTTTTTATTTATATGAGAGGAAGAGAGAGAGCAGAAGCAGGGGGAGGGGCAGCAGGAGAGGGAGAAGCAGACTCCCTGCTGAGCAGGAAACCCAATGCAGGGCTCCATCCTAGGACCCTGCGATCATGACCTGAGCCAAAGGCAGACGCTGAAACGACAGAGCCACCCAGGTGCCCCCAGAGGTAGACATCTTAAAATAAATAATTTCCAATAAATTCACTGTGTTGTCGAAGAGCTTTTTGTACGTGCACTTCCCATCATCAAGATCCTCCATCAGCGTGCATGTATAATGTATTTTCCATAAAATAACTCGTTTTCATGGTTGTTAGCATTGGCCTCAAAAGCATCTCAGAATGAAATTAAAATTTTCATTCAATTTCCAGAAACGTTCATTCTAATTTGAGTATGTGCTGGAGCAAATACATTGTGATTATTCTTAACATCCATCAGAACTGTTTCCTACTGTACCACTTCCCAAGTGTTGGGTAGATTTAAGCAATGCCACATGCCCTTGCATCCCTGCAAAGCACGATGGTGAAAATGGATTTACCCGATATTTCACCAAAGGCTTCCATCTGCCAGGGAGACACTGGAAAATACATTATGCTCTAAGTTACCCGGGACAATAGCTGTTACAGAAAGAAATCTCTCCGTACCACCTATCGCCACTCCCTTAGAAACCAAAATAGAGCTTTGATGGCTCTTACCTGACCTACATCGTGTAGAGTTGTAATGGCCTAATTTCCTGATGTTGTGGGCTTCAAGGAACTGTGTGGGGTGTCCCAATCCATCCTCATAAATTCTGGACAAAAGCACATTCCCACTGTGGGTTCACTCAAGTTTCCACGAAGGTCTGAACACCTGCAAGGATTTTCCACCGTGAACGTGGGATGGTCTGTCATGTTTCAAGGAAGGCTTCCTATTTTCTCATCCCAAGAGTCCGATAACCATTTCCTGTCAAAATGCTATGATGTTATGAAGCTATAGAGCCCAAGAGGCATAGCATCCAGACTGGCTGGAGCTAGAATTTTCTCTGTCACATGCTCTAATTCAATTTGTTAATACTGTATGGCACCCATTTCTCAGAATCATGGTGATATCTAAATATGGTTGGAAGTATCAACATCATCAAGAGGGCACCAGGAGATGTGGCCCGACACCAGCCGGGATGATGCCCAGGCTGACCTCCTGAGCTCACACATGAGATGTCCACATCCGTTCTTGCTTTAAGGAGACTCCTGGCCCCTTCCTTCGTTTCAGCCTAGAGACTGGAGGGTTCCAAATACCTGCCGACAACTCACACTTCTCCTTCTTCTCCTTCTTCTTCTAATCCTTCTCCTCCTTCTCCTTCTTCTCCATCTCCTTATTCTCCTTCTCCTTCTTCT